>JAOTIZ010000006.1:2734397-2747436 GCA_027123425.1 Erythroxylum panamense | reverse complement strand
CATTAATTCTTCACCTAACATTTTTAATGCTAACTCATACTAATTAATGTCACCTTAAATAAATGTTAACATAATTTTACTTAATTACTCTAATCATGCTTAATTTTAAAAAAATTTTTTTGGGGCTAACAACTTCACCAAATTCTACCAACAAACCTTCTCTCTCTTTTAGGGTGTTAATATCATCGTTCAACATAAGATGTTGCATGTGGAATTCAATAGGGTATGACAAATGCAACATGAACAGAGTAATTTTGTTGGAATTTCTAATTAACTTCTGAGGGCTCCTACTTGAAATCTCCCTCGCTTGTTCTTCTAGGTTTCCCGTTGGTCTCATTGTCTAGCCCTCCCATTGAAATTCCATGGTGCACGTTTTGAAGTTATACAACACATTGATGAGGGTGCTCAGCCATTGAACTCCAAGAACCATATCACAGCCTCCCAACTTAATGATTAATGCCTCCGTAGAGAACTGTAGACCTTGCATTTTCCACACAAAATTCCTGCATACTTGCCTACAACCCAGTTTTAAGCCACCTCCTCCAGTAATACTTCAAAGAGTTATGCTTATTACCTCAACATTTCCTTTGCAAATTACTTTTTCATCTGGGAAATTGTAGGTACTCCTACTATCTATTAGGATGTGTAGGGGCTTCATTTGATAACTCCCCATGATTCTTAGTTGCTTGTATTCCGCCTAATCTTTTAAGCCCCACATTGCTTCAAACGAGATGTTAGGATTGAAGAGTGCTCCATGGTTCTGCACTCTCTAGTTCATCTTCAGCATTTTTGTCATCTTCCACCATATATAACTGGAATTGTTTCTTCTTATAGCTGTGTCCCACAGAACACTTTTCATTGCACCAGAAGCATAAACCATTGGCTCTCTTTTTGTCAAACTCCTTGCTATTAGTTGTTCTCATCCCTCATGAGTTTCTGTAGTTGTTAGGTTTGTTGGTGTTTCCTTGGTTTCCCAGTGTAGGTAATAACTCGACATCTGTAGGTGGTTTAAATGGAGACATTGTCGAGTGACTAGTCCCCTTGTATGCAACTATGCATTTGTTACTTGCAACATTCCACTACCTCAAGGTACATACCCAAATATTCAAGAATATTCAAGTACATATCCTATGATAATGGCATGTTAGAGCAAAATTAAATCCAACTTACACATGACATCATCTAATATAATCAGAAGTCATCAAATTTTAAAACAATTCATTGCATCCATTCACAAAGTCTACACTATTTCTATCAGACGAATATTTACAAAATCTCATACAGGTTCTAACAAAACTACAAAATAAAAGTTATAACTCTTTGACGTCAGCTGATAGACTTCTGAGCTATAACTTAGTCTAAAACGTTCTTCTAATCCAAAATAAACACTAAGTCTCCTGTCTCGTACCTGAAAAGCCACGTTGCAAATTTTATGAGTTTTGTGAACTCAATGAGTGAACCATCATTGATGATTTCATTGGATTCACATACACAAATCGCATATTTCACAATTATCCATACAGAACATGTATATTTCAAATACTCACACTGTCAAGGCACATCATTTAATCTTTGCGATTCGGATCTTATATATAAACAAATACAAATGCATATGAGACCCTAAATTCGTTATTAATGTTGTGAACGAGTGCCTTTCACATACAGATACAATTACTGGCCCATTGAGCTCAGTCAGAAACAATTATCACGGAGCATAGCTCTACGTGTAGAATCAGTAGTCACGGAGCAAAGCTCTACATGTAAGCGCTTTCATACTGGCTACTCCAGTCACAACGCCTTTATCTGAGTATGCATTTTATGAAATGCTTCAAGTTCAGATTATGCCATATATAATAGTCACATATAATGCACAGTTAGAATCTCATAATCATCGGACCTAAGTCCGGTATTCAACTTTCATTGGGAATTCACATAACATTCTGAATCTCAAGGCAATCAAGCACTTCCAATAGATACCCAACTATTTGTCTCCTTGGACTTCGAGCCCAAAATTCATAAACAATCACAACAATTCGATATTTGGCAAAATCAAATCAAATTAATCCTTCAGAATCTCAAGGCAATTAAGCACTTCCAATACATACTCAATTATTTAACTCCTTGGACTTCGAGTTCAGAATTCATAAATAATCGCAACAATTCAATAATTGGCAAAATCAAATCAAATTAATCATAGGAAATTCATCTAGGTTGACTTACAGTACGCTCCAAGAAGTTATTACCTGGATGGTCTGGTAATGTTCGACTGGCATCCGATGTGCTCCTCTATAACATACACAACACATTTACAAATATGACATTTTTGCACAAATGTATAAGTATTCCTTTATGCACAAGTATTTATAAAAATATGCATAATACATATTCAATGACAATTATGGGTATCTTATTGATTCTGATCATCAAATCAATCAGAAATCAAAGCCCTCGTTAATCTCCTTTGTATTTATTATTTGGACCACAATAAAATAATGTGAAATCAATTACATAACTTAATTGACCACTTCAGGTTTTTCTAACAACATACGTACGGGTCAACTTGCATAATTAATCTGATAGGGTACATGACAAAATTAGGCAACACTTTCTTCTAGAAAATTGTTCAACCATGTCTTAAGTTTCTAATGACTCTAAGATCATCTAATTTGATTTAGTATTCTATGAGTTATGCTCACAAAACCACAGGCTATGTATATTTGAACATTTGGCTAGTACATGATCATATCCTCAAATTGTACAACTCATATCTTTCAACTCAGATATCCAAAATTTACAAACTTTATACCAATTTAAAACTAAGAGAATAAGCTACAACTTTGGTGAAGACACTACAGTCTAATTCTGAATACATCAATATAGTTTATTCAATAACCACAGCCACAGGATATGATTTCTGTCCCTGGTAATGCTACAACCTAAGCTAAGATGCAGTTTCATGCCAAATTTGAAAGTCTTAGAGATAGAATTAAAATTTAAATTCTTCAAAAAAGTTGTAAATTATGTCTCTAGTTTAATTTGAACTAAGAATCCACTTATTTGAAAATCTACAGATCACGTTATAATCAGAATACCGAAGCATGTTCATGAAAATTTTCCAGTTCATAACATTTCAGTAGACTTCCACACTTTCATCCTTTCAATCACTTTCAATTTAATTCAGATAGCTCTAAATTTTTATGTAGAGAAATAAAAATGTCTTAGGAATCCATTGATCTAAGTTTCAAGTCATTTGGAGTTCGAATGAAAAATTTATAGCCAAAAGACTTAGGATTGTTCAATAAAATACTCTAGTTCATAACCCACACATGCAACTACCACCTTTTTCTCTCTCTAGCACACAAATCTTCATCTTCTTCACCAAGCCCAATTTTTTTCTTCTCATTGCTTTTCCAACTAAATCACTTCTAAATCATCTATAATGCTTGTCTACACTCACTGTAACTTCCAAACAATTCAGAAACAATTTTAAACTTCAAACATCACAAATTCGAAATTCCACTTCTCCCTCTCTCTCTAATGTAAACGTTCAAATTCTCAGATTTTCATCTAATGCATATTCTTTCATTTTTATCTACTCTTGCACTTCATTTAATTCCTAATCCAGTTCAGAAATCATCCACCACAGGTCAAAATTCAAAAATTACTCCCTAACACCAATCTAGAAAATTTTCACTACTATTCATCATATTCAACCTTTGTCACATTTTTTGCACTCTCTCTTTCTTTATTTCATGATTCCTACATCATTTCTAACTTATATTCTTTGCATTTCCACTCCCATTCTAGCCCATCTTACTCTCATACAACTTAAAACTCAAGATTCAAACCAAACAAATTACTGCAACTCATCTATCTCATGCATGTGTTTATTTCCAGCAAGCAAAACATCACCAAAAATCAATTATGGAACCCAGAAACTTAGAAGTTTACTTACCTTGTATTTAGAAAATCACAGCATGAGAATGAAGACCAAAGCTCGGTGAAGACAAAGCTATCCGAAGAGAAAACAACAAAAGTTTCTGCCTAATATCTTACTTTAATAACTCATAGACACGTGGCCCCCTTGCATGTGGGCCACTTGTCATCCTCTTATAAGTGTTACATGACATTATGTCATTTGTCTATTTTTTTAGTCTAAAATATCCCAAAATTTTCAGAAAAATTCCTAAAATTTTCAAAATATTACTAATAGTCTCTAAATAATTTTTTTCCACCAAATAAATTTTGTAACACAATTAATCCAAAATCCACACTTTAATCACATTAAAAATCACTTATACCTGAAAAAATATCATGAATGCATGTACAATTATTTGTATATGTGTAAAATCAATAATATCGTGTGCGTGTATGTCACATTGCATAAGCGTGGATTATGCTTCCTAATTTCTCATTAATCTCTAATAAATATCATTTTAATCTGAATTCAAGTAACAGAATATTACATTACTCCTCCTACTGGGTTTCCAAGTTTAGTTCCCTTCCTAAAGTACTACGACTATCACTTCCTGTTTGCGCGCCAGTGTATAAGCTTAGTGTAACGTTTGAAGATCCATCATTTTAACTGTTAGTCCCAGTTTTGGTTTGAGTCCTCCCAAGAAAAATCCCACCAAGTAATCTTTGGGTAGTGACATTTTATTTGAATTTATGTTAAATAAGGCGTAATACTCTAGCACAGAACCTTCTTACTTCAACTCCATTAAGTCACCTATGGAGTCTTCGAAAATGTCCTCATTGAATCTCTACAGTGGCATGGTTATGAATTCTTCCCATTTCATTACATCCTCTTCTTTCTGATTTCTGAGCGTAAGCTAATACAACTCTTGTGCTATTCCTTCCATGTGCAATGTTCGTTTTCATCTTGTCAGGGGTGTGATCCATTATAAAAAACTGCTCGCATCGATAACTCTAACTTTTGACTCCTTTTCCATCGAACTTTGGAAAATCAATCATATGTTGACTCTCGTCAACCTTGTATAGTGTCCTCCATCTCCTGGGCTTCTAAAGTAGGATTCAGTATCTTCCTTGCCCTTTTTTTTTGCAAGAATTGTTAGAACAGTGATTTAATGTTGCTGATTTCTTTCTCATCTCGTAATTGAGCTTCCAGAAGGTTCTTCATGCTTTCTTCCAGATGACGTACTTCTGCTTCTCGTGTGCTTTCTGCCATGGGTCCTTCGCCAAGGAACGATATGATACCAGATGTTTAGAAATTATTAACTCACACATTACTCGTAACATAATAGAAAGAATGAGTGATAAAGGAAGAGAGAGAAACAATAAGGAAGTGTGAGACAACAACATAATATTTTTCATTATCTAGCATTACATTAAAACGACTACTTAATACAATAGAAGAATATTCTAGATAATATCATGTGTCTCCTTCTGACATTTCGATATGCTGCGTATTCATTTATTTATTGATACCTAACCTTCGACGTCGTTTCCATCTTCTTCTTCCACTGTATTATTTTAGTTAGATATTCATAACATGGATGTTCATCATTAATAACCATATAAGCTATAAAAGACCTTGATTTATTGCTATCATAAGATGTAGCAGCTATTTCATTCCTCCCTCTCATTAGGTTAGGGATAAAAATATTTGATCTCTTAATACGATCTTCTTTTTGTTAAGTGAATCCAAATGTCTATTTAAATTAGAGGTTCCACATTTTGAATTCCAGTCCAATAGCTTGTGACAATATTTACATTTGGCCTTCTGTACTCTGTCAATTGATCTAATATTGTTGAAGTGATTCCAAACATCACGTTTTAATGGACCTGAACTTCTATCTTCACTTGGTACTGGATTAGAAGTATCCACCTATATACTCTCCAGTAGAAGATTAAAACTCTCCCCTGAAGCAATATGTTAATCTATATGAAACAATCAACATATAGGACTATATAAGTTATTCATAAACATTAGATAAAAGGGGCATATTTAAACTTTTTGTGATATGATAACATGAAGATTACAATTGTAGCTATTGTTTAAAAAAATTATTTTTAAGACCACATTCGTAGTTGGTAGGTTTAAATTTTTAAGATACGTTAACGGGCTATTTGTACCTTTTGCTAAATATAATTATATAGCTTCGTCAATGAATGATGTTCAATTATGTCTTCAATATCTTGAATTCTTTGGGCATGACTTCTTTGTTTCTAGTCTTAGCCCATAGCATAAACTTCACGTTTGCAAGTTCATCACGAAGGAACACTCATGTCACATATTAAGCTTAAGCTCATTAGTTGGATCTGCAATAAACCATTACCTGGTAGGATCAAAATTTTTAAGCCCACAGTTGAGTCGAACTTAAGTATCTACTAACACAAATCAACAAAATAATACAAGGTACCAAATTCTTGCTTACTCATAACATCCAAATTATTTAATAATCAAAATAATCTTCCAAACTCTACTCGAATAAGGAATTATATGTTGAAAAATAATAAGGTCTATAGAAAGTAGAATACACAATTCAATTCATTCTTATATCTTCGAATTTCTCCTCTATAAATCCTTCATTTAAAAATTATACATAGTAGCGTAATATAATACTAGATAGAAAAAATAAAATAAAATGAAGCTATCTTTATATGTTATCATTATATGCAAGAAACTATATCAAATCACAGGAAGATAGACTAATTTATCTATCCTATTAACAAACTTGTGTGCACTTTGATCTAGTCTCAAATAATACATCCCAACAATAAAATAGTACATGCTTTATTTTAGTGCTAACTAATTAACATCAATTAGCAAGTTTGTACATGCCCAAATTTAAACCTAGATAACATATCTTGGACAATGGAATAGTTTAAGTCTCATCACTTTTTTAAGTTCTCAAATTACATAAAAAACAAAATTCATTTATTCAATATAACGAGCATGCAAATGAAGCAACAATCTAAAGAAATACATCTTCAATATAGTTTCAAATTTGTTGTGAGTGTTTACCGATAATTAAATCAGAAACACACGCCAATTTAATTATATGACTATAAATAATGCAAATCACACAAAGTTCACATAAATCTCACTACAAGAAAAAGAACGTTTATCGACGAAAATTACCGATGGACAACGTTAACAAACCGTTAGTAATTCAATTTAGCGATAGTATTGACCGATGAAAAAATGTGTCGTGAAATTAGTTGTCAGTAAATTTGCCGACGGAAACTTTTATCCGTCGGGAAAAATACTAATGAAAAAGAATTTCCGTTGGTATATTTACCAATGGAAAAAATTGTTACCATCAGTATATATACAGATGGTTATGTCAATCCGTCAGTGAATCTACAGTAACAATGTAAAAAATTTCTGACGATTTATCACAAACCATCAGTAAATATGGCTCAGTATATCAACAGACAATTAAAATTCTGTCGGTGAATCTAAGGTGAATATGTGTATTTATTTCGACAGTTTCTTAACCAGCCGTAGGTATATATATCTCAATTTACTAACGAAAACTAAAACTTTGTCAATAAGTACCATAAATATTTTGCGACAATATATCAAAAACCATCGGTAATGACTCTATCATAAAGGTATTAAATTTTCTTTTTTAAAATCCCGACATTAAATTTTATTTCATAATCTTATTATTAATGGATAATTTCAACAACTATAAATTATCTATGCATAATTTTTGATTTGTTTATATATTTAATTTGTTTAAATGGAAAATTAATTAATCGTATAAAGTTAAAATTTTTTTCATTGACAATAAAAACATTAAATTATACATAAATTCAAACCAAATGACTACAACAATCCTATTATCTTGGTGAGCGCAGATGGTCTGAGTCTTTAGCCCTCCCCTTCAACTGCTCCATGTCATTTTAGAGCTTAGTCATATACTTCATTGTCTGTTGCAACTGATTTGTCAATGTTTGCATTGTGCTCTTAAGCTGATGGATATGTTCCATTGTCGGCCGTCTAGTTGGTATTGCTGTACTGGACGTTGAGGTGTGCGAATAACATGTGTTTGCAAATAAGCCTAGCCTAAAGATCCTTTCACGATTGTCCCTACTTCCCACTGCATCAAAATATGCCCGACTCTCATCAACAACTTGCTCTCCCTGAGACTATCGCTGAATTGTTTCTTGTATTTAGTTATATTAGGAGACAATGTTTATATTAGTAATTGATAATTATTAAGAATGAATATTAAAGCATAAATTTCACATACATTTAGTTCTCTACATCGACTATTGACGAATATCACACTATCATGCTTCTTAGTGTGAGTATGAAAAACAACTAATGGGATGTAGGCTTTATGCTTATAGACCTTTCCTACCTAACAATAAAATGTTCTAATTTAAACTAGAATTTATAAAAATTTCAACAGAGTCTCTTCTATTTAGAAGATTATTAATATTAAAAATCCAATATTAAATATGTACTAGTGTCAAATATAACAAGTATTCATAAAAATATGAATACTTATTTTAATAAATTGTTTTAACATATAGCTAGTTTTTAAAAGATGTGTGTAAAAATTTGCACATGAAAAGTAAAGAGAAGCTAATCACGACATAATAAGAATCAATGAAATAACGGATTGACATATTAAGGGCATGCAGAACTATAATATAAGTCAAACTCATCCTATACTAATTTAATGATAAACCGAAGTTCATACCACAAACAAGTTTTACATCATGCAAGCCATTTCAATTAAAAATGTAGAAAGTTCATATGGGAAGTTTAAACCGCAAACAAAAACCTAAATTAAACCAAGTTCACAAAAACGTAGTAAAAAACAAAATCACTTACCTCAACCGACACGCGGAAGAATCTTCCTGAAGTACGTGAAGAAAGATGATGATGATGGAGCTAGAATGAAAAATGTAAAAACTGATAAAAATGTCATTAAATGTATGAAAATTCATTGTGAACATTATCGCATCATATAAGAAAATGAATGTCATTTGAATACCCGGTAAAGCTTCTCTTCAATCTCCTTCAAAATATAAATATTGGCAACAAATGAGTTCTTACAACCAAGAACACATTCGTTTATAGTTTAGAAAGCTAGATATATTAAAACAATTACCATGAAATGTTATAATCAATCAAGGTCATTAGCTATACTGAAATAATTCAACCATCATGTGTTATCCTCAATAATTTTCATAATTATAAGTCTCCTCGACAATAAGATCATCAGTTATACTAAGAAGCTCTTGTTTTAATTTTAAAATGGTGAAATCACATTTTATGAGGACCCAATTGAAAATTTGGCAGAGTTTTTCCTATAAAATGGACATATCCCTTTTGAAAGAAGGGTCAATCCTACAATAAAAATACACTTCTATATCGACCAGTAACCACAACTCAAATTGGGTCTCCAAACTATATGTTTATTCTCAATTCAGACTACATTTATAATGCAAAATCTATAATAATCCAATTCACATTTCAAGTATACCAATTTGTAACTCATACACTCTCAATTATAGTCAATACATCAAGATATTCTCAATTCTAATCAACAATAAATTAATTAAATCCATTTCATTCATTTATATAAGAACATAACCCTTTTCTAAATTTTTAGGTACCTCTCAAATAAGATTATTTAGGTCTTAGTTGTTAAGATTTATTCATTAAGAGATTATTCAATTTTTTAAGTTATGAAAGAAAGATGCTTGAAGACTAAATTTTAAGGGCAACTAATTAATTCGACTAGAAGCATTACAATTAAAGGCATACATCTTATAGCATGAGCAGTTGTTGAAGTTGAAAATCCTAACTCGTAGAGTTGGTTCATTTCTTTCCTATAACTTAAATTGGAGTTAATTGGAACATGGAGATGAAGTGACAATAACTTTTTACAAGTAAATGGTACAATAATTTTTACTTGTGTATTTTTACTTATGTTATTTATATATATATACGTTATTATATTCCATTATTTGATAGATGATTAACTTATGAATCCAAAGATTAATAAGATTTGTTAAGAAATCGCTTCTAAATGCATATCACATAATATATCCCAGACATATGTACCATAATTAACATGGACAATAGAGTGGTAAAGATGAGGAGACAATTATGGGTAAGTTCATGGTCTACATATGTCAACGACTTCAATGAGAAACTAAACAAATTAGACAAAATTATGTACGAAGTGTTTCTATATTACTTAAATATCCATAAGAACACATTTTAAATCAACAATTCCTAATAGCATAAGGAAGGTGAAAGTAAATTTAGTTGGATATGAGATTTGACCATCTTGTCTTGACTTATTTCTATAGATCAAGAATTTGTCTATATAACAAATAGGAATGAAAATGTATAGATGAATAAGTTATAAATACTATTTATGATTGAATATAATAGATGAATTATATGAGTAATTGTAGTGAATATTAAATACATGAATATTTTTTATAAATTAATGAATTCTTTATAATTCTTTATTGTTTCAATTCATATGAAATCTCATTCAATTTAATTTTTTTTAAATTGATATAATGATCCACAATAGAAGGAGAGAGACTGATGTGTTAGTACATGATTATAGCCGAGACAGTATCTCTTACAAATATAACATAAGACCCCTTGTTTAAAGAGTCAAAACCTAATTTTTAGATAGTTTTTCACCTTAAGTTTTTCTAGGGATTCAGAGGAGCAATCATCTTTGTTTTTTCTTCTGCCTTGTTATGGCCTTATGTGATTTATTCTTTAGACTTAGTTATAATAAATTGAATTGGCTTATAAGTCTCTTCAATTGCATTCGTACTCCATTTTACTCTTTTTTTCATCCTTTGATTATTCAATTAATTAGAGCGGATCATTCATTCATCTAATCCTTTCGTTTAACTTAATCTTGCATATATTTTTTGATTTCATTATAATAAAGCTACTAATATCATATTGAAGTAAAAATATTAATAACAATATATTTTTCAATAATTAAAACTAGATGTTAGAATCTTACTTAGTCTTACATTATTGTTTCATATTGTACTTAATCGACATATTAGATATGAACAATTAATGATTAATGTTAGTTTACTAATTCAAAAGAATATTCAAGTTTTTTATCATGAAAAATATATTGCAACCTAAAGCAAATGAAATGGCACAATAAAAATATGTCCTATCATTTAGCAAAACATACGCTATTCATTTAATTGTTGATATTAACATAGTATATCTTTTTATTTTATTTTACAGTAAAGGTAATATTATTAAGTAATTTTCTAATTCCAATTTTATTTATATTAAAGGATGGAACTTTGGTTCATATTATCATTTTTTAGTTTAATATCTCAATCTAGTTTTTTTAATTGTTTATGCTAATTACAATAAATCACTTCATTCCTTCTTTTTTCATTGAAAATATAAAAATGATATAGATAATCGCTTAATTGGTAGCTTAATATTTCTAACACTTAATCAAATGAAAGAATGAATCATTTGCATATGTAACAATTATTATAACTTTTATAGTAACCTTGTCTTGGTAATTTAAATAAATTAAAAGTTCAGTCATTACATAACCATTTATATGCAGAAAATAAGGCAATAGTCCTTTCATAATCAAGATAAAACTTGTTTTGAAATTAAAAAATTAATCTTAAAAGAACTTTCAGAAAATTTTTAAATTATTTTAAATCAAATTATCAAAAGGGTGTGTTTTATCCATGAAAAAACTTAAGAGTTGAAGTTTCCAAGTCAAGTAGAGAAAGAGTAAGAAAGAATGAAGTTGTTCTTTATGTAACAATCGTTGTAATTTTTATTATACCTAATCTTGGTCATTTACATAAATAATGACTTAATCATTTGATAATCGTTTACATGTAGGGCATTATGTATAAAATCCTTTTAATTATCAAGAGGAATTTTTTAAGATTTTAAAGAAAACCTAGTCATCTCCAAACAAACTTGGGTGAACAATTCAAATGACTTCAAATCAATTTTTTTTATCAAAGGAGTGTATTTTATCAAACACTTGGTATGCATTAACCGATTCATCCCTAATTCAAGACAAAATTTCAGTCTTTTTTCATCATTCTCCAATAAATACACAGCCCATCATTAACAATCAGTAATTAACAACCAAAACTAAAAACAAACTCTATATCAACCAAAAAATTCAACCATGAACCTCCCATTGCACGGAGAAGAGGAGAGGACGGAGAAGAGGAGAATACTTTGAGTTTAAACTGCCGAAGAAGACGACGTTGGAAACACACGAACTCCATGACGACAATGCAGCTCCACACGATGACTATTGAAGACGGATGTGGCAGATGGAGGAGGAAGACAAAGCAACAGGGGGGGGGGGGGTACGGAGGAGTGGGGGAGAAGAAGGGGATCCAAAACGATGTCATTTGGTTTTAAATTAAAAGACGTCATTTTGGTTAAGTTATCCCAAACGACGTCGTTTGGATTAACCAAATGATGTTGTTTTGTTGGTCAAGGTTTCAACGTTTTAAGTTAATTGTTGGTCAAGGTTTCAACGTTTTAAGTTAACCCAAACGACGTCGTTTTCTTAGAGTTAAAAGCTAATGACTTTTACCGATGGAATTACCGACAATAATATCCGTCGCTAAATCATTTCTTCCGAATTTAATGATGGAAATTTCTACCGTTGCCAAACTAATATTTCCAAACGACGTTACCGACGTCTATACTATTTTCGTCAGTAATTGCTTATGGTTTTTTATCGTAGGTAAATTTCTGTCGCTGAGAAACTATTAAAACTATGAATTTTACAAAAATATAATTATGTCAATCCCCTGAATATGAGGATATTCCATTAATATATCGAAAATCATAAAGTAAAAAGTATAAATAATTAGCTAAGAATTAAATAAATATCAAATCTGCAGAAATAATCAACCAATCAAGCTGGAAAGTCGTACAAAATGTACTACGAGTCTCCTTCCAGAACAGTAATATCTGTAGAAATAATGATTTCCTATATTTCATTGAGTGTAAAACAACATATTTATACACAGAAAAGACTAACTAAACCAA
>JAOTIZ010000006.1:2678266-2714888 GCA_027123425.1 Erythroxylum panamense | reverse complement strand
AATTTTTAGAGATATGGTTAAAAATATATAATACAATTGTATAATATAATAATAAATTATTTTATAATTTTAAAAAAAATTAAGACTATTTTATAAATTTAAAAAAATATCTAAAATAATACTCAATATTAACGGATAACGATTAACGATACAATAATATACTAAATCTCAAAGCAATACCAAATTTGTTATGGTACTCTTAACATTGGCTATGACACCTGTCTCTTCTCACTTCTTCTTCTCCTTCTCACTCCTTCAAGCCCTTGCCGTTTGTCGAACTGTTTTGTCGGAGATCGATTTCCAAAGTCACAGACCAGCGTCGTGGGAAGCTCACATGACGATGATGTGATGATATAAAAATATTTTTTAATTATATTTAATTTTAATTTTTTAATTTTATAACAATTTAATATTTAATTAAATAATTAAAATTTTATTTTACTAGTTTAATTTTTCATTAGACTTCTCAAACGTTGATTTTTTTTTGTCGCTCACAAGATGTTCTAGCGGATCTTAATTATAAGAAGACATTTTTAAGCTATTCATATTCAGACTAATCATCACTCAAATCAGATAGGTCTTTTGTGAAAGGTAAAATTCTAACTCTAAATTTTAAACAGCTGTATACATAAAAAAAGTTCAATCCCACAATCTCACTTAAATCAAGAGAACCCTTTATTAACTCACCAGCGCTCTAAATATCTCAAACATCGATTTTAACCTTATGCTTGCATGGAATTTGAGTGGATTCTGAGATAGATCCGAGTCATAAAAGGCCCAACCCCGAACCAATCCATTGCCGTATGGTAGATGGCTATGGTAAATTAGCTCCTTTTACTTACACATCATTATCATTATGAAAACGACTACACGGCCCTAATTATGAAAACGACTGTGACAAAGACAAATGTTTAATCTCCTTTATTCCCATTGGCCTCTTATCGTTGGAATTTCCGCATTGATGCTTGCAAAGTCAATGCAATTGTAACATAGGAGAAGTGTGTCTCTTCAAAAGTCCTCTAATCTATAATTAAACACAAGACAGAGAGTCCACAGCTTCACATACTGTACTTAGTCTTGTAATAAATCTGTGAGCTCCGAGAGAGAGAGTTTCCGGGAGTTGGACACTGGGAGGTGTTGTGTGCATGAAATTTAGGGAATGGTTGAAATGATTGTGGTCTCGCTTCACTGATTTGACCCTTGCGTCTACAAATAGCCATAGGTGTGGCTTATTACAGCCATGTAAAAGGAAAACGGAGTTAAAAAAGAACAAAAGAAGAAAGCAGAGGACAGCTATGCAAAACAGAAGGCGAGGAGCAAATGGAAGTTAGCGTGCATGTGTGAGAGGTCAAAAGATTGGTAGATCTCACGAAGTCTTTATGCAACATCCCTATTTCTTAGCTCTTCGTCTTGCCTCATTTTATCTATCTCTTTACCTCTTGCCTCTGTTTCTTTCTGTTCTCGGACAGGATATCTCATCCCATTCTCTTCCCTTATTTATCACAATTCACAAGTCTTTCACTTTTTGCGCATTTAGAGAGGATTAGAGCGGAGGGTGAAGAACAAGAAGAAAGGTACAGTCTTTGACATTCTTGCATGTCCTCTTCTTGTGCTCTGTTTTAATGTCTCCATTTCTTTGCTACTTATATTCTTTTATTTCATCTGATCTCTTCCCAGATTGTTCTTTTTCTTTCTTCATCACTTGAACATTTGCCATTAGTCCTCGCTCTTTCACAGGTTTTCGTTTGTTTTATTGTTTCGGGCTGAAGATCTGACCTTTCGCTGGCTTACCGTTTCCCATTTCGCATTTCTCCTGTTTTCTTTTGCTGTTTCTTGATTGTAATATGATCACTCTAATAAAAATTAGAGAATGTTCACGTCGAAGAGGCTGCCTTTTTACACTTAATTTCCCTTTGTTTATGTTGATGACTATTATTCCCTATGAGGCTATATCGTCATAGTCACTCCTTATGATGCTTGAGAAACAGAGAACATCGCTTGTTGAAAGTTGGTGACAACTAAATCATGGAAACTTTTCTTGGTTCTCAAGGAAATGATGAAATTGATGTGTGGATTGCTATTTCTGTCATTTAGCATTAGCTTTTGATTCCTCTTTTTTTCTTTCTTTTTTTCCTGAAGATCCAAGGCTTCGTCTTTTTTCTTTTTGACTTTGCATAATCGAGTTAAAGAAAAAAAGACACACATAGAGAAATAGTTTTATGTGAGAACCATTATACCAAAGTAACATGGAAAAAGAAACCAGATGCTGGTAGTTGCCATCAGATCTCGTCGGTTACACAGCTTTTACGATTCTTCCAAGTTTAAGAATTTAACATGGACCACTACATAGATGATGTTGCTCACTTATTTCCCTTGCTTTCTGCACTTCTCTTCTTTTGACTTTGGTTCAACAAATTCTTCTTCCGGTAGGCTTCGTAGAGCAAGTTCTGGTACCATTCGCTTGATCTATGCTTCAAATAAGCAGAAGCTTTTGTGAACTGTTCGATCCTGTGTCCAATCTTCGGCCTTTCTTTTACTTTGCTGATCTATTCTTGTTAGTTTCCTTGAGATCACTTAGAACATACGATGTTCTGTCGATACATTTGAGTTAAAAATCTATTAAAGGTTGGTTTTTGACACTGTATATGGTCGTTAGTATATAGAATTCTCCACTGTGACTAAGAAAGAGGAAAAACTATATTCTTATGTTGTGTTAGAAAGCAGCAAATAGCAATTTAGATTTACAGTTCGTCATTTTTAACTGACGACTTGCAAATCTACAGATAATTGTTGAGGTGTGGAATCATGAAGTTTAAAGATGAAAAGCCAGGTGTACATCCTGATAAGAAGGCCAAGGTTCTTCCCAGGATGATATTGGTCGTTGCTCTGTGCGGGTTTTCATTTTACCTTGGTGGGATCTTTTGTTCTAATAGAAATATCGTCGAGGTCGAGAATGTTAAGGATGTAAAAAAGTCTGTTCAAACTTCCAAGGATGGTACGCCTCTTCAAACTAAATCCACTGCCTTTCCTGAATGCACTATAGACTATCAAGACTACACTCCATGTACAGATCCGAGGGTATGAGCTTTCTTTTTGACAAATAGTTCTATAAACTAATCGAGAACTTTCAAGACTGTCTGTAGTAGAATTGCTATATTCATGTTCTAAATCTGTTGTGCAGAAGTGGAAGAAGTATGGCGTTCATAGGCTAACTTTCATGGAACGCCACTGCCCTCCTCCATTTGAAAAGAAGGAATGCTTGGTTCCTCCACCAAATGGATACAAGCCTCCAATCAAATGGCCAAAGAGCAGGGATGAATGTTGGTATAGGTATAATTATTTTCTTGGCTGTGTCACCTTGAATTGTTTTTCTTGTTTTGGTTAGTCCCATCTGATTTACTTCGTGTATGACTTCAGGAATGTACCATACGATTGGATTAACAAACAGAAATCCAATCAGAACTGGCTAAGAAAGCAGGGGGAGAAGTTCCTCTTTCCAGGGGGAGGGACCATGTTTCCGAATGGAGTGAGTGCCTATGTTGATCATATGCAGGATCTGATTCCAGAGATGAAAGACGGAACTGTACGAACTGCTATTGATACTGGGTGTGGGGTGAGTTCCATCATTTGCTCTCTTTGCTGGTTTTCTTCTCCCAGTTTCTGCAGCTAACCACACAAGTAAATGAGACACTCCATGAGTCTATAAATTGGATTCCCCTGCCTCTCATATGTTGTTGCTCATCAATCTATATTAGCTTTAAACTATTGATCTTACTACTTGTTTCTATTTTCAGGTTGCTAGCTGGGGAGGTGATCTATTAGATCGGGGCATCCTTACAGTTTCTCTTGCTCCAAGAGATAATCATGAAGCTCAGGTCCAATTTGCACTAGAACGTGGAATTCCTGCAATTCTTGGCATCATTTCCACACAGCGCCTTCCATTCCCATCAAACTCATTTGATATGGCTCATTGTTCCAGATGCCTTATCCCGTGGACAGAATTTGGTAATTAAATTTGACACTGAAACAATAGCTAGGGAGTGTCAGTTTATTCCTTGATATGATTAATGAGAAAATAAACTTGTTATCGAACCCTTTCTCTTTTTCAAGTTCAAAGTTTGACATAATGCAAGCATTCTTCTGCTATCTCTTCCTGACACTAGACTTTTGCTTTCAGGTGGAATTTATCTCCTGGAAGTTCATCGAATTCTCCGTCCTGGTGGATTTTGGGTCCTCTCTGGTCCTCCAGTAAATTACGAAAACCATTGGAAGGGGTGGAACACTACCATAGGTGAGCAGAGATCAGATTATGAAAGGTTACAAGAACTGCTTACTGCAATGTGCTTCAAACTGTATAATAAGAAGGGGGATATTGCTGTCTGGCAGAAAGATTCAGATGACAGTTGCTATAGTAAACTTGCCACTCCTGATGCCTACCCCCCCAAGTGTGATGATAGCCTGGAGCCTGATTCTGCATGGTACACTCCACTTCGGTCATGTGCGGTCGCTCCAAACCCAAAAAATGCAAAATCAGATCTAGAATCCATTCCTAAATGGCCAGAGCGATTGCACGTTACACCGGCACGCATTGCAGAAGTTCGTGGTGGGAGTATTGGTGCTTTCAAGCATGATGGCAGCATGTGGAAAATTCGAGCAACGCACTATAAGAAGTTAGTACCAGCAATTGGAACCGATAAGATAAGAAACGTGATGGACATGAATACAGTTTATGGAGGATTTGCTGCTGCTGTAATTGATGATCCTCTGTGGGTCATGAATGTGGTATCATCCCATGGTGTAAATACACTTCCTGTGGTCTACGACCGAGGCCTCATTGGAACTTACCATGACTGGTAAGTTTCTATGCACACTTAAATGCTAAGATTCACAACATAATATCGGGGATCCTTTTGCTGTACATGGAATGATAAATTTAGTCACTTGGTTATTTTCAGGTGTGAAGCATTCTCAACGTACCCTCGAACCTATGATCTCCTCCATCTCGATGGCCTGTTCACTGCTGAAAGCCACAGGTAAATATAGAACTTCAGTTCCCTGAAAATGTTGAATTGATGATCAGTGACTTACTAGGAAATCGAGTACAGTACAGTGGAACAAAAAGAATCCTAGAAACAAAAGACATAACCATCTGATCAGGACAAAAGCCTAACTAATACTTTAATAATTGTTGGCCCCATAAAGGACACATTTTGCTGTGAAATCTGATGTATGGTTCTGAGCTCTTCTGACAAGATATAGTTGCTGTGCATGGCCAGATGCGATATGAAGTACGTGCTTTTGGAGATGGACAGAATCCTGAGGCCCACAGGGTACGTGATTATAAGAGAATCAATCTACTTCGTGGACTCCATAGCCACCATAGCAAAGAACATGAGGTGGGGCTGCCGGGAAGAGGACACTGAAAAAGGCGGCGAGAAGGAGAAGATAGTCATTTGCCAGAAAAAGCTCTGGTACTCATCAAACCAGACCTCGAGATGACGAACAATAGCGGAGTGAAAGGTGCAGGTGACGAAATCTCCTGGAGTGACCGCTGTCACTGTAACTCCCAACATTCCACGGAGACCACAAAGCACATAGATAGATATGACTACTTCCCATAAAGAAATAGCTTCTTTTATATATATAATATAAATTCTATAGATAGCCAATATATCATTTTTTATAATTGAAAAAATGTAATGGTTGAACTTTTGTCCTAAACTTTATGATGCCAAAATGAATGCATTGCTCCATAATCCGTAAAGAACAAAGAATTCGATAGTCAAATTAGCAAATTACTAACAAAACTAATACTCCATCTGTTTCATAATAAAAGTCGTTTTAAAATTATTTTAATTATTCAAAATAAGTGTTATTGTTGACTTTGTATGTATGTTTATAACTTTTCTTCTAAAATTAACCTTTCATTTCTCTCTCATCTTAATTATACAATCACAATTTCAAGACAATTTCTCTCATATGCTAATTATTGCAAATTACCGAGGTGCATATTTAATAAGGGTATATCTATAATTTTATTAGTTTTCTTAATAAGCGTGTATTTTTCTAAAACGACTTTTATTATGAAACGGATGGAGTATTAGTTATGGGCTACGGATATCTAAGAATGACCTAGGCAACACTAGGCTAGTTTAGCGTACAGCGACCTCAAACTCAAGTTTAAAAGTTAAGGCAACTATATATAGTTGATGTGAAATAATACAGAATTAGTCTGTTCAGTACTTTCTTCGCTTTTCTTAGTTTAACATTTTTGTTAATGTGGAGGGAGTGAGTGCTTCCAACGGTAAAACTTTTAGATAGGTAAGGGCTATATATGGACCACAGAAACCCATTATATAGTCAGGCTTTACCGACACGAGAATGATTACGACTTCCAAGTTTTCTAATAATAAAAAGATTAAACAAACTTGATTATCCCCACTTGGCAAGCTATCGAATCCATCTAGTGCTGATAAATCTTCTTGCTCCTCCTTCACTCTCTTTTCTCTCTCCCATTTGTTATAGCTCTGTAGTTGCAGAAACATACATTTTCATGTTGTTGGCTTCTTCATTGTGGTTATTATGATCTCTAGTAATATGTTCATAAATGGGGGCCGTCTGACTAGTGCTATATATTGTTCATGATATAGCATAACTAGTGCTTGAATTCACTTGTTTTTAAGGAATATTCAGTACATTGCCAATGATGAAGATCTACGAGCTTTAAAATTCCCTGTCAAAGATTTCGTATAACACTAATGTTTTGGTCTTATGTATTGTCAAGAAGCAGACGTTTCAGACTTGGTCAAGAAAGTCTGGGAATGCTTCTATTCAACTTGTGGTTTATAGCACTATGGAGCTTCGATATTTAAAACATTATGATCTTCTGTACATGATTGGGCAAAAGATTTTGCTTAAATCTTAGGATCTAATTCTTACGCTAAAAGGTGGCTTGTCAAATATGATCGTTAATAAATTCAAGCTCCCTTTTTTTAAAAAAACGTCACAGCTCATGACCCTCAATTGCCGACAACTGCATTCTCTGCATGAAATGCCAATATTTGATATCATTTTTTTCCTCCTGAGTGAATCAAATTATGCACGTAAGTCCCAATCAAGACTGTCAAAATTTGTCAGATAAGATGCATTAGCAGACAAAACAGCAATTTTGACTTCTAGCTTGTCAGGCTCAAGAAATACGTTGATAGGTAGCTAAGAAAGTTGATTGAGCAAAGGGTTGTTCAACGTAATATACGCACAGATATGTGTGTGTAATAAAAATATTAAACGATGACGTGATTAAGTGAGACATTGACGTTCAAACTTTCAAAAGAAAACCACCAGCTAATCCATTATAATATAAGCACAAAGACCATAAGCTTGATTTTTGTAGATATAACTTGACGAAGAGTTTTCTTGACCTTCTGTTTGCTTGGCAACATGTAAAACCAATGATTAGTTAGGCCTATTCCACTCAACCAACATATAACGTCGGTGAAAACTTGTTTTGGGTGAAGGGAGGTTCGTCAAAAGGGAAGTTCTGGAAAATGCATAAGCAACTATCAAATAAAGAGATCGCAAACTCTTCGATCAGATACAAAATTGCAAGTATTGAAGTGGAGTTTTAGTTAATTAGAAAAATATGTTCTATTACGA
Organism: Erythroxylum panamense; assembly: GCA_027123425.1. NCBI lineage: Eukaryota > Viridiplantae > Streptophyta > Magnoliopsida > Malpighiales > Erythroxylaceae > Erythroxylum > Erythroxylum panamense. Next base: position 2,707,232 of record JAOTIZ010000006.1, on the reverse strand, counting down.
TGAATTTCAATGCTCAGAACAAAAAAAGCATCGACGAGATCTTTTATATCAAAATGAGCTGTCAACATTTGTTTAGTCTCAAAAAGAAAACCCATATCATTACTGGCTAAAAGAATATCATCAATATATAAGACAAGAATAATGAATTTTTTTTCACTATTCTTTAAGTAAATGCATTAGTCAACAATATTTTCCTTAAAGTCAAAAGAACAAACAATTTGGTCAAATTTCAAGTACCATTATCTGGAAGCTTGTTTCAGCTCATAAATGGATTTTCTCAATTTGCATAACATGTGTTCCTTACCTTTTTCAACAAAACCAGCAAGCTGATTCATGAACATATCTTTATATAAATCACCATATAGGAAAACATTTTTCACATCCATTTGATGGAGTTCCAAATCAAAATGAGCAACCAAAGTCATCACAATACGTAATGAATCTTTAGTAGAGACCGGAGAAAAACTCTCTTTATAGTCTATACCTTCCCTCTGGTTATACCCCTTTGCAACAAATCTATCATTGTACCTTTCTATCTCACCTCTAGCATCACATTTGGTCTTAAAGATCCATTTACACCAAACAGTTTTACAACCATTGGGTAATTCCATTAAATCCCAAATGCCATTCATACTCATAGAAGCCAGCTCATCTTCCTTGACTGCCAACCATTGTGAACTACAAGGACCAGAAATGGCATCCTAAACAGAAATTGGATCTGAGTCTTCAACTAAATTGAATTCATGCTCCTCCAAGTAAATGTAATAGTCTCAGAATTTAGAAGACTCAGTGGATTTAGGAATCCTTTCAGATCTCCTAAGTGGAACTACAATCACATCTGGGACTTCAGTATCAATGCCAACCTGTTGACAAATTTCAACATCATTTCTTGGATCAACAACATCATTATGAATAAGAGGAGACTTAATTGCCTCGGGATGAAAAATAATAGGTGTAGGAACAATAACACGATCCTCTCTAAAATCAACAACACGAGATTTATGCCTTTTATTATGTTCTATATCCCCTTTAAAATAGACAGCCCGATCTAATTCAATGACTCTAGTAGTGTGATTGGGACAATAGAATCTTGAACCTCTTGAGCTAGTACAATAACTAATAAAGTAACCTGAAATAGTTCTAGGATCAAGCTTCTTTAGCTAAGGATTATAAATCCTTAGCTCAGCCTTACAGCCCTAAACACGGAAATGCTTCAAACTGGACTTCTTTCCTGATATAAGCTCAAAAGGAGTCTTTGCTGCAGACTTACTAGGCATATGATTGAGAACATAAACAACAATCCTCAAGGCGTCTCCCCACAAGAACTCTGGTAAGGTGGAGTGACTAAGCATGCACCTAACCATCTCTATAAGAGTACGATTTCGTCTATGTTCAATCCCATTTTGTAGAGGAGTGCCTAGCATGGTATATTGCGCCTCAATTCCACAATTATACAAGTATCTAACAAAAGGGCAGGGTTTCTTCCAGTTTCATCATACCGACCATAATACTCACCACCTATATTAGATCTTACACATTTAATCTACTTCCTAAGTTGCAATTTAATAACATTTTTAGTGACTTAAAAGCATCCAAGGATTCATATTTCTCATGCAATAATTCAATCCAACCATACCGAGAAAAATCATCAATAAAGGTGATGAAGTACCTATATCCTCCCATGGCAATAGGAGTAATGGGTCCACAGATGTCTGTGTGAATTATCTGTAATGGTTCTTTAGCTGTAAACTTCCTCTTTAGGCAATCAACACAAGTGTCAAAATTAGAGAAGTCCAAATCATGCAAAATAGTTCCCTTAATCAACCTCTCCATTCTCTCCTTAGAGATATGTCCTAACCGTTTATACCACAACATAGAAGATTTTTCAACTACGCTCCCATGATTCTTTCCAACAACAACATTAACATCATCATATGGTCGGTCAAAATGAGAAGAATTAGCAATTAGCATAAACAATCCATCACGCATAATTGCAGAACCAACAACAGCAGAATCATAGTACAAAACAATACCATTATTGATTATATGGAAAATGTATCCACAACTGTGTAAAATAGAAACTGAAATCAAATTTCTTATCATAGAAGACACATAAACATTATCTTTTAAAAGCAAATCATGTCTATTACTCAACTTCAAGGAAACTATTCATATGTGCTCAACATTAACGTTAAATCCATCTCTTAGTTGCACCGTCAACTCCCCTTTATTTGGTTTCCACCTGCTTTGAACTCTTGCAATGAGTTCGTTACATGAATAGTTGCACCAGTGTCTAACCACCATGAATTAGGAGGAACATCAACCATAATTGATTCAAAACAAACAAAGATTTGAGGCATACCTTTCTTCTTTTCTAACCAGTTCTTAAACTTCTCACAGTCATGCTGCCTATGCCCATGTTCTTTACAAAAATTGCAACTTCCATTAAAAATAGGCTTGGGCTTCGCACCAGAACTCTCACCAGGCCCAGAAGGTAATGCAGGTTTATCATTCCCCTTCTTCTTAAATTGAGGCTTGCTCTGTTTGTTTTTGTAAAATTTCTTCTTGTCACCACTCTTGTGAGAAGTGTGATGAATACTATGAGACTTTCCTTTCTTCATAGTATGCTCCTCTTGAATAAGAATGGAAATCAACTCATCAATGCTTCATTCATCTTTCTGAGCATGATAAGTAGTCCTGAGAACATCAAACTTAGATGGAAGAGATTCAAATACTTGCCAGATCAGATAATCCTCTCCCAGCACAACTTTCATGGCCTTCAACTTGTTATACCAGTTCACAATCTTCATAACATGCTCACGAACACCACCCACACCATCATACTTAGTTTTAGACAGCAAAGACAAGTAATTAGACTTTTCAGTCTTATCAAGCTTTTGGAATTTTTCACCAACAGTCTTGAGATAATTTTTGGCATTATTAGTTTCTGTGATGCTCTCTTTAATAGTCTTCTCTATTGTGTACTTGTTGGTCATCAAACAGACCTTGTTAGAACGAACCCACTTATCATATTTAGCTCTATTTGCAGCGAAAGACTCAGCAGTGAGTTATGTAGGCTCATCCTCAATGAGAGCAATATCAACATTAGAAACCAAAAAAAAAAAGATTCAAAGATTCAAGCTAGTCCTCATAATTAGTCCCATTCAACTTAATCAAAGAATTCAAAGTTAGAAATTGATACAAAGTAGGGAGATTTAGCAAATGTATCAAAAACTAGCAAAATTGGGCAAACAATACAGCTAGGTTCTCATGCAATTGCAATCTTGCCTAAGGGTCCCGAATTACGACACAGATTACCCAAAACATTAGATTATGCCCTAAAGCTAATATCGATGAGATACATAATTCAATGAATTAAACAAAACATTAGAAACCACGTTGATAAAGACAAACCGATAGGGTAAGTGCATCATTAACATAGTATCTAATGCATGCCCAATAACAACATCATAATAACAATTTGTAATAATTGGTTTCACGATAGGCGAGCTCACAATTACACAAAATGAATGACAATAGTCCAATAACATTCCCTAAGATTGTTCTCATAGGTTCAGTTAGCACCACAATTACAAAATTAACCATAGTAAGCATATAATATAACATTATATGCATAAATTACATCCAAAATTAATTTTGGTGCATAACTACATAATACTGAGAGTACACAAAACCACACAAGCTCAAATAATACTAGAAACAATTACAAAAATTTTCAAGAAAAAATTTGAAGAGTATATTATACTTTTATTAATTTTAAAATTTGAAAAAAATACAAATAAAATTTCTAGCATTTAAAAAATTCCAGAAAAATACCATAAAATAGAACTAGGCAATTGGAGCAAACAGGAAAATTTTGGGAAAAAACTACCATCGGAGACGGCCGCATGTGCCTCCACGTGCCATCGCCACACGTGGGGAACATCCAGCCTGGTCGGCTGCATCTTCCTCACCCGGGTGACTAGTATTCGGATCGCCTGACCCGGTTTGCGACTCCATTCAGAAAAATCGTGATATCTTGCTCAATTTTTATCCGTTTTCAACGAAATTGATACCATTAGATTCATAATTTAACGATCTATAAAACCCCTCAATCAATTTCATTAAAGAAGCTACTGAATAGGTTCAAAAAAAACGAAAGAAAACGTTTTCGGTTTGGTTCTTTTCGAGTTTTTGAGGTTTTCAAAAGAAGACAATAAATTGAACAAACAACCTTACCACACGATTTAACACCAAATCGAAACAAATCAACAACAACCAAAAACGATTTCACAGAAATAATTAACAAAATTGAAAAAGAAATTCCATGAAAAAATTAATATTTCGAAATTACACAAAATTAGCAGTCACAATTAGGGTTAATACTGCTCTGATACCAATTAAAGAAAATTTAACACGAAATTATAGATTAATTTCATAATTAATCAATACAATTGATTAACCCTAGAATTGTAACATACTAGATTCAATAATTATATGGACAAATACCTAGAAATTGTGGAACAATTGAATCCATTGTTGTTTTCTGTGAAGTGAAGTGACAGAGAAGTAGAGGATTGACTACTGCTATTCCAAATCCTAATCAGCAAAAACACACATACAGTTCTCAATGAGGTGACTGCATTTAAGGTCGGTTAGCAATAGGGCCTCCTGTATATTGCAAAGCATGTGCTAAGCCTACCCATCATAGCAAGCCCATGAATACAAGTCCAATGATACGTTCGAGAGATAATTACTAAGCCCAATTATCTTGACATCAAATTAAATAAAATTAATCAAAATTTGTACAAAATTATGTTTATTATGCTAGTCCATAAAAACAATGACAAAATTCTATCACTTCTAATATCATCTTCATCAAGTGCCTTGTCCCCTTCGACCAACTTGAAAAACTCGCTGAACTCTAACATGTCCCCGTGTATATCAAAGACGTGGCATGCACAGCCCTATAGAAGCCAAATAATCACCAAGCTCCTCACTCGAAATCTTACCATCAACGTCTATGTCCAACTGTTGGAAGACCTTAAGGAGCTCTTCTCTTCTTTTGCTACTTTTGGGTGTTATGTTGGCTGTGGATGGTGAAGATGGAGCAGAGAAGCCAGATTTCAGGTAAATACGAGAAAGGCTTGGCTTCAATCTTCTGTTGGTGAACCATTATTTAAAGGGCCTGCAGGAAAGCTTCGGACTAGAGGTGGCCATGGTATTTTTCCGCCTGCAATGTGCATATACACGTAGAAGTGTTATATAACAGTTAGCTTAGTAAAAGCTGCCATTGGGAATCACCTCACGGACATGGAACTACAGCAGGTTTTTAGTAAGACATTAAAGGGTATATACGAAGATTCAGTTTAGCTTCATGGCTTCCCAAGAGTTAACAAGAGCCTTCTCAGGCTGGGGATCAAACTACTGGGAGAGGTTTCTTAGGATCTTGAAGTTGTTGGCTCAATTCATGTTATTAAAACTTTAATTCTAATTTAATTTATAAATTATTACACACACACATAAATAATAACAATTTATTGATAAAAATAAGGGTTAATTATAATAAAAATTCTTAACTTTGCTCAATTTTATAATTATGGCCCGAACTTTAAAAAGTGATAATAAAATGTTTAAAATTTTAATTTTAGCCTGAATTTTAAAAAGTAGAAATAAAATGTTCAATTTTAATATAACGTTAATGTCTTCGTTAATTTGCTGACGTGACTTGCCACGTATTCTAGAAACCCTAATTATTAATACACTTCTTTCAAAACTAACACAACAAATGAAGATTAATAAAATGACGTCATTTAACCACACAATTAAAATGATATTGTTTTTTAAAAATGACTTTAATTAAATTATGCAGTTGACGACCTTACACTTTCATTTCAATTTTTCCTTCATTTTTAGTTTGTTCTTTCAACGCACTCACTCTTAAGAGCTTTGGAGCAAAAGGTTGAATCCCCAACCCAAACGCACTCACCCTTAAGAGCTTGTTGGTGCAGTATGTTGTACTGTGAAAATAGTTTGGGATGTTAGAAGAACAAATAGAAAACAAAGAGTTGAGGGCGTTGAGAGAACAAGCAAAGAACGAAGGGTTGAAGTTGCGTAAATTGATTTAGGGATTTCATTTTTAACAATGGCATCGTTATATTAATCTTCATTTACTGTATTAATTTTAGCCGATGTGTATTAATAGTTAAGGTCTCTGAAACATGCAGTAAGTCGTATCAACAAACTTAATGTAGGCATTAGACATCGAGCTATGATTGGAAAAAAAAATAAAAATTTGAACATTTTATTATCACATTTTTAAGTTTAGGTTAAAATTGAAAAAAATTAAAATTTGACTATCTTATTGTCACTTTTTAAAATTCGAACTATAATTACAAAATTGAACAAAGTTTGAAATTTTAATTAATTCTAAAAATAAAAATCAAAACAAAAATTGATTTCCAATTAAATTTAACTATTTTATATCCAATATTATTTCCCATGAATTAAGTATTAATGTAATTAATAATATATTAACATAATTAAAAATTAATTTAATAAATATTTATGTTTAAGTTGTGAAAGTAAATTCATCAATAAAATTTTAAAATATAAAAATGTCACTTTAATAACATCGTAATATTTAATTGATGAAAGTTTATTTTCGTTAAATTCTTTTATTTATTAAAATTTTATTTTAATTGTTGAACCTAAATATTTTTTAAAAATTAAAGTTTAAATTATATTATAATAAAAGATTTAAATTGTAATTTTGGCCTATAAATAATTAGATATAGGAATTTACAGTCCGTTTCTCACAATGGTCGTCGAGTTTCAAAAGCTTTTCTCAACGTGCCAGAGCTAACGTAATGACAAATAATAAGAGCATTGCGTTTCCTACACTAACATGTTCTGTTCCCAAATCTCTTCCTTATATGCTCCGCTTCTCTCCGGTACACTCCTCCTCATGCCTCCTCCGTGGCAAATCCCTCCACTGGAAGCCCCGCCATGAAACCAAGCTGCCCCAATCCGAACTTCTCCACCGCATCTCCCGACTCCTCGTACTAGGTCGTTACGATGCTCTCAACAACCTCACATTGGACTTCTCCGATGATCTTCTCGATTCGGTTCTATGTAAACACAAGCTCAATCCCACAGCCTGCTTGAATTTCTTCAAATTGGCTTCCAAACAATCGAAATTTCGACCCAACTTCAAGTCCTATTGTAAGCTCGTTCATGCACTGTCTCGAGCTCGAATGTACGATGAGACTAGATCGTACTTGACCGAGGTGGTTGTTCTTTGTAAGAATAATAATAATGTGAATTCTTCCATTCATGTATGGGAGGAACTGGTTAGGGTTTATAAGGAGTACAAGTTCTCTTCTGTTGTTTTTGATATGATATTGAAGGTTTATGCAGAGAATCGGATGCTAGAGAGTGCACTCCATGTGTTTGATAATATGGGTAAATGTGCTGGTCGTCTGCCGAACTTGCGATCTTGTAATTGTTTGTTGAGTAATTTGGTGAAAAGTGGTCAAAGCTACACTGCATTGCTTGTTTATGACCAAATGAAGAGGTTAGACATTGTGCCTGATGTGTTTACTTGCTCGATTATGATTAACGCCTATTGTAACGAGGGAATGGTCAACAGAGCTGTGGAATTTGTTAAGGAAATGGAGAATTTTGGTTTTGAGTTGAATGTTGTGGCTTACAATAGCTTGATCGATGGGCATATTAGTGTGGCTGATATGGAAGGAGCCAAAGGGGTGTTGAGGTCTATGAATGACAGGGGCATTTTGAGAAATGAGGTTACGTTCACGTTGTTGATCAAGGGTTATTGCAAAGTAAGCAAGTTGGAGGAAGCAGAGATGGTTTTCCAAGAAATGAAGAAAGAGGAACGGATTATTGTGGATGAATATGCTTACGGTGTGTTAATAGATGGATTCTGCCGAGTAGGTAAAATGGAGGAGGCTATTAGGGTTCGGGATGAGATGTTAACCGTAGGGTTGAAGATGAATATATTTATTTGCAACTCTTTGATTAATGGGTATTGCAAAAAGGGTCAAGTTTTTGAGGCAGAAGGGTTATTAGTGCATATGGTGGCATGGAATGTGAAGCCAGATTCTTATAGTTATAGCACCCTTGTGGATGGTTACTGCAGGGAAGGTCTCACCGCTAGAGCTTTCAGTGTTTGCGATGCAATGATCCGTAATGGAATTGATATAAGTGTAGTATCTTATAATACTCTTCTCAAGGGGTTTTGTCGAGTTGGTGCCTTTGTCGATGCTTTACGTCTTTGGCATTTGATGCTGAAGAGAGATGTGGCTCCCAATGAGGTTTCCTATTGTACTTTACTTGATGGGCTTTTTAAGATGGGAGATTTTTCTGGGGCTTCTACCCTTTGGAAAGAAATTTTAGCTAGGGGTTTTACCAAAAGTATCTATGCATTTAATACAATGATTAATGGACTGTGTAAGATGGGGAAAATGACAGAAGCTGAGGAGACCTTTAATAGGATGAAGGATTTAGGTTGTGAACCAGATGAAATAACATATAGAACACTTTGTGATGGGTATTGCAGGGTTGGTAATCTTGAACAAGCTTTCAAAGTAAAAGAGGAAATGGAAAATGTTGCTATTCTTCCTTCAATTGAACTGTATAATTCTCTTCTTGTTGGACTATTCAAGTGTAGGAAAATAAATGGAGTCAAGGATCTTCTTGATGCAATGTATGCCAGGGGATTAGGCCCAAATATAGTTACATATGGAGCCATTATTTCTGGCTTCTGCAACGAAGGGAGGCTGGATAAAGCTTTTAGTGCATATTTTGAGATGATTGAAAGAGGGTTTGCTCCCAATGTAATTATATGCAGTAAAATTGTGAGTAGCCTTTATCGACTTGGTAAGTTAGATGAAGCAAATATGCTACTGCAGAAAATTGCGAGTTTGGATCCTGTCTTAGATCATGGATTGTTTGACAGATGTCACAAAGATGACATTAGATGTCCAGATGTTCTGAAAATTGCAGATACCCTTGATAAAAGTGCTGAAAGTCTTACTCTTCCCAATAAATTTGTGTACAATATAGCCATAAATGGGCTTTGCAAGTCTGGGAAGGTTGATGAAGCAAGAAAGCTATTCTCAAGGTTGATGCTTAGAGGATTTGTTCCAGATATGTTCTCATATTGTACCCTGATACATGGCTATTCAGCTGCTGGCAATGTGAATGAAGCTTTCAACTTACGGGATGAGATGATTAAAAGAGGCATTGAGCCAAATATAACTACTTACAATGCGCTTATCAACGGCCTATGTAAATCAGGCAATCTGGATCGAGCAGAGAGGCTTTTCAATAAGCTTCGCTTGAAGGGATTAATACCCAATGTTGTGACTTATAATATTTTGGTTGATGGATATTGTAAAAGTGGTAAAGTTGGAGAGGCATTGGAGTTGAGAGACAAAATGCTAAAAGAAGGAATTCTGCCTTCCTTTGTTACGTTCTCTGCCTTGATTTATGGTTTTCACAAGTATGGAGACATGGAAAAAACTGCGGAACTTTTGGCTGAGATGAGAAAGTTTTGTGCAGACAATAATCTGGAAAAGTTCTCCAAGTTAATTGAGGGTAATATCAAATGTGGGGACATAAACAATCTCTCAGGGATTCATGGTGGGGTACATAGTGCTTCTCACTCTACTGATGCTAACACTCATCAAGAAAGGGAGTTACCAGAGCTTTCAATTACTGAGGAAATGATAGATGCATATATGATGTCTGAGGCTTTATGTTGATGCATCCTTGTGAGCAAAGGCTTGTTGACAAGATTGTACCATTTGACGAAGTATTTCCTTTAGGCCATGTCCTAGAGGAACACAGGTAATGCGCCTTGCAAATGAAAATAGTTTTTCTTCTCATTTGATTAACCTTGGTTTGTAACGATGGGGTTGCTTGCAGGAAGTGGACTTGCAATCTCTTCTTGCTTTTTCAGTGAGAAGAGTCCAACTATGTGGTAATCTCTGAAAGCAAGAATAAAGAAGTTCATACTTCATAAATAGTGGGTATCAAATTCTGAGGCTGAGGGCTGTTCTTATCTCTCGCAAATCAACTTAGGGATACTACTTAGCCTTCAAATGCTTATTAAGATCTGATGGAAACCCAGGCTGTTTTTGTGGAGTCCTCCCAGAAAACTGGATTATATTGTCTCAGGAACTCATATGTCGCCGGTTTTAAGCTCCTTCCTGTGTTTAGCGTGCAACGAGAGAACTCTCTCCTCATTTGCTTCTCCTTGAAATGAAAGGTAAAAGGACTTGAAAACTTATTTTGCCTTTGAATTTTCCAAAGATTTATTTTTAACTTATGATTGATACGTTGCAGGATTTCTGAGGATGTCATTGATGATTGATCCTTAATCAAAGAAACAGAATGGACTCTCTACGCGGATGTAATCAAAAGTGCCAAAGAAAGAACTAGGTTCTTTGTATTCTCTTTGGGATAAATGAGAAAAACTCTGGTTAAACATTATGCATTTTAGCATCTATTGACCGGAGATAAGTCACAAGTAATTGCTTTGGTAATGCTCCTGATTCGTTTTTCGTTGTTTGAATCTTATCTTCATATTCTTCCATGCGTGACAGGGAACCCCAAATCATTTCACACTTTCATTCCACAACTTTCTGAGATTGGGAAGGCTAGATGTTAAAACCATATTAGCTGGTGCCTTCTCACCCGAAGAGCAGTTAGTTTTCACTGGTACCAAAGGACCACGGTCGATGGGGGTATGAATACTGACTGGCTAGTTCTTCCAGTAACTCGGAATTATTTTAGATAAGAAAAAGTAAGAGCAGTTTTATTTGAAGCTGACATGTCTCGACTTAATGATTCTGTTGGTACATGATGAGTTTGAATGCACGAAGACTCAGTATCAGTGAGCATTTAACGCAAGAGATTGTGAATTTGAAAACAGAGCCTAGCAAAGATGACCGCTTGTAATTGAGCACTATGGTTGATGTTTTCTGCCATTTAGAAGGTCTTAAATATTCCATCAGCCCTGTTATGAAGTTGCTTTCTTCATTTAGGACATCAGATGGATAGCTTATTGGACCAGAGCTCCGATTTTTCTGTACTGACTATTTGGCTGGATCTACTATTGATGGGACTTTTGTCACAATTTCACAGTTATATGATACGATCAATGCATAATTTCGGCGTGCTTGTTGCCTTGCCCCGGTGAAATGGACCAAAGAGGGACAATCATGTCGGTTGTTGGGACACCCCTGTTCACCCAAAATCCAAGTCTTTAAAACCATATTTTCTTGATTTAGAACCTGTAATCAAATCGTTTTAGCATGTGCAGGATGCTTTGTCAATGCAGATATTTCATTAACTCTTGTAGTCGGGTCCTCATTCATTTTTCAATGTTACTTGAGCAATTTAAAAGAACTTATCAATCTTGAAGGGACATTTAAAATTTTGACAAATTTAAATTGGATATCATTTATTCTTCAACATAAATACAATTAAATGAAATATTTTGTATCAAATTTGTAAATTTTTAACAATATAATGTTTAGATATTTTATTTTAAAACGGGGGTAAACATATTAGGAAGAGTACATTGAAAACTCTAAGATATTTAACAGTAAATTGAAAATTTTAAAAATAGAGATTTTTTAATATGTAGTTTCTTTTATAAATATTGAAAAAAGATAAATGGATTGAATTAGGAAATTGTAATACTAACTTTGTACCTTTTATGTATATAATTATATGAATACTACAAAGAGTGTTGGATTTAAATTATGAAGTCTTTTGTCAAGTATTGCAACAATTATATGGTGAACTTTTAGTATATGATGTTTGTATTCATTATTGCGATAAATTTAACTTTATTAATTAGTCTTTTATTTAATATTTATATAGGTGGATGCTCCGGTGGATGTGAGGCATTATCAGAAGAGATAAAGTTTAAAATTATATGGTACGAGACAAACTATAGGTAGCTACTATTAATGATAAGTAGAGAGAAACGAGTATTAGGTGGTTCAGACATATTAAAAGGAAGCACCCTAATGCTCTTGTGTAAGGTTGCGAGAAAATAACTCTTCAAGACTGCAAGAAGAAAAGGTCAAAAAGAACTGAAGAGAAGTGATCAAAAATGATATGAAACGGTTGGATCTTACCGAGGACTTGGCCAATAAAAGAAAACCCTGATGTTCTAAGATATAGGTAAAAGATACCTTTAAAGTGAGCCGACGCAGTGGCGTCAATTCTATGAAGTCGTATACTGTGACTATTGTGCATCATTTCATCCTCTTAGGAAATCTCACCCAATCTTCTAGTCTATCTTCATCTAGTTATTAGTCGTGGACAAGTCACTATGTCCTATGACTTGCTTTCCAGCTCTACTTTACCCATCTTTTAACAGTGAAGTAGTTTGCTGCCAAGCCTTAGTGTCTTAAAGAAAACCATATTGTTAACTTATAGTAGCAAATTAACCTACATTTATTAGGACGCATCAGCGGCCAATTGTCCATTTGGGGACATCCAATAGCATTGAAATGCTATAAAGCATATTCACATGGCTCCTACATAAGGATGCCAAGCACCACTCTAGACATGGTGAGCAGACTTCACCAGTATATCAGGTATATCTATCTGGCTATTTTCTTAATCACTCTATTTTCAAATTTTTCTAATTATTTATATTCTTTTATGTTTATTTTATTTCTTTTTAAACTCTTCGTGTTATATTTGTATGTGAATCTATCGAAAATAGCCTGTCTATTTTATAAGAATAAGGCTATTAGACCTCCCTAAATCCCACATTCGTGCAGGATTTAACTAGGTGTGATAATGATGATAAGTTAATAATAATTAAAATTTATGACACGCAAATGAATTTTGAGAAATTCTAGTCTTTTATTTAAAGATCGACTCTTGAATTATCTTCTATTGGTCGTTATCTTCTATTTGTAAAATTGTTGGCTATATAATTTTGTCTTGATTGCAAATATCTTAATTTTTTAGCTTTCAACTATACCATTTAAAACATATTATTTACTATTTAGAAGGAATTGAATTTTAAAATTGTATTATACCGAATTTCTAATTTAATATAAAACAAAAAAAATTTATTCACAATACATTTGTAGAAATTCAATTTTCAAAATCTTTTGACATGTAATATTCAAATCTCCAACTGGACCATGTGCAGCCTTGTCTTTGTTTTTGTGGCCAAGGGATAGTTTCTTTTTTTAAAGATAAGTGATTTGTAACGAAATTTTATTGTAAATTTAGGATGAAATATAAAATGACAAATATGTAATACTTAATATATCCTTAATAATTTTTTATAATACCAATTATATCATCAACCCTAATAACAACCGTAATTAACATATGTTTTGTTCTATCAAGTATAGAATAGTCATTCAATATTATTATACATACATTACCTTTCATTTCATTCATCTTCCAAACGACATTTCACTGTATTACATTATGAACTATTTCATCCCTCTCAAATAACAACTTTTTAATATTATATCCATTTTACATTCCATTCAATTCCATTAAAAATTTTACGTCCAACCAAACATAGCCTGCATAACCAAGGAAGAGCTTTGTTCTTTTAATATTTTATAAGTTTTTAATCTTTGTTATACAACAAACTATTATAATTTTATTTTGAATTAATAAGCTAAATTAATTCACATCAATAACAATTTATAGAATTTTTATATAAGATAGTTCTTACCATTTTTATTATTTGCATTAACAAAACATCTGCTTTCTTGATCACAAGCTCTAGTAGTAGGAATGATGAGAGTGACACTTGAGTAATTAACATTAAAAAGACCTCAAAGTGGTAAAAGATTTGGGAAAGGGTGGTTATAATTGCTCCCATAGCAAGACTTAAAAATTGGGGTTAGAAAAGTTTTCTTGGTTACGTCTAGTCTAAAATTAACAAACCTAATTTGAGTTTAATAGTCATTTTTATTGCAGTAATTGATTGAAGATATATAAATAACATCTAATGTGTAGAAAATCACAAGATTTTAAATTGTAAATTATGTGTTAAATTGTGAGTCAAGCTGTTATAATGAAAGAAAAAATTAAAAACAGAGATTAGTGAGAAAAGATTTTTAGAGATAAATTTTTGCAAGGGAAAAATTTGAAATCATAAGCCATTCAAAAGATGAAAACAATACAGATTTGTCTGATTCTTTAGACAAAGAGCTTCGTATACAAAAAAGATACATCGTTGTTTTATTTGTGGTATAGTCCTCGTTTACAACAGTGTAAGTTAAAGACAACAATATCTTAACAATATGTTAACCTGGAAATTTCAAAAGAAATAATCTCTCTTTAGAGGGGCGAGAATCAAAATCATCTTTATGTCAGAGCTATTCAACTTATTCTTACTCTCCATGAAAAAAAAGAAATTTCAACTACTCCCTAACCTTCATTCATATTTTCTTCAGAACCTTGGTTTGCTTTTTAGCCATTACCATTATACTAAGATTTGATTGTTATCTTTCTTTTATTATTTTTCGTTATTATCTTTTTGGGCTATTAAATATAACTCCGGGTTCGTTTTCTTTACATATTGCCTGACCCTCACCACTACTAGTATAAGTACCACCAATCATACTTCCTTCATAACCTTGGTTTATTTGTAATTAGCCATTTTAAATAATTTTTTATAATGAACAGTTCGAATAAGACGAGGATGAATGTATTAATGTTAATATCTTAATTAATCTTATTGTAAATATCTATTGATTTCCTCGATTATCTCCATTAGCCTTGTATAGAACCAACGACTCCAAATCCCTTATGCTTCTCCTCAATTCATGTATAGCCTAACGATAGCCTCGTTAACCTTGTTGTAACCTATCTCTTTTTAAGGTTTCGAATAATACAGTAAAAGATAGCTTCCATTCTATATTTTACTTTCTTCACATGGTATCAAAGCATAACCATGTCGGAAGGGAATAGTGATATCGATAGCGACAGCACACATTTGACAACGTCAACCAGAAGAGATGTCTCTGTTGACATGGATTTTCCTTATTTTCTACATCCATCTGACAACTCTGGAACTATGTTTGTGACATGTGTTCTGAATGGGGATAACTATCCTACATGGAGGAGGGCTATGCAAAACGCCCTCCGTGCTAAAAACAAAACACCATTCGTAGATGGCACATTTAGCAAACCTGATCCAACATCCCCCTCAATATTCTTCTTGGACGAAATGCAATTCCATAGTGATATCATGGATTTTCAATGCCATCTCACGTGACCTTCATGACAACGTGGCTTATGCAGAGACAACACAAGAACTATGGCTAGATTTTGAAGAGTGCTTCTCATAAGAGAACGCGACAAGGGTCCACCAACTCAAAAAGGACATATATTTGCTCCAGCAGGATAACAAATCTGTTATATCATACTATACCAAATTCAAAGCCTTGTGGAACGAACTTTAGATGTTTGAAAAAGTCCTAAGATGTTGCTGTGGTGTGGGAAAGGAGTTTGCTACTGTAAGGGAGCAAGAAAAAGTCCATCAATTTTTTCTCAGACTTAATGATGAGTTCAAAATGGTACGCTTACAGATTTTAAATTATGAAATTCTTCCATCTCTTAGTAGGGTCTATGCGATGGTAATCCATAAAGAGAAACAACACGGAATAATCGGAGCATGAGTCCCATAAGTGCAAGCAACAGCTCTTGCCTCCAATGTTGATCCTAATAGTGTAAATGGCCTTAATCGAACTCAAAAACGGTGTGATCATTACAATAACACAGGACATACAAAGGTCGAATGCTTTCAATTAATTGGGTATCCTCCCAATTGGAAACAAAAACATAAAATTGATCAAAACAACAACAAGTTCACCTCAGGAAATCGAAATCTATCTACCAGCGTGAGCCATGACAATTCTTCCACTTCAAAGCCTAGACCTTCCTTCGCCCATGCTACTGCTATTTCGACCAACAACAATGATTCTTCACCAATCTCAGGCCTTTCTATGAGTCAACACACTCAATTGATGCAAATCCTTGATGGCAATTCATTGAACTCGGCCATTTATACTGATAAGCAATATTCTGATTCTAATATATGGATAATAGACAGTGGTGCATATGATCATATGGTTAGATCAAAAGCCTTGTTGGATAATACAAATCATATTCCACATCATACCACTGTCAGCATACCAAATGGTAATATCCTACCTATTACTCATGTTGTTCAAATTAATTTATCATTCGATATTCAACTTTCCAATGTTCTGTGTATCAGATTTTTAATGTAATTTGTTGTTTACAGGAAAACTCACTAAAGACCTTGATTGTGCAGTTATTTTTGTTGCTGATTTTCGTATTTTTCAAAACCTCAAAACGAGGAAGCTGATTGACTCGGGTAAATTACAAGACGGTGTTTACAAGTGCGCCTTTCATAAGCACACTGCTACTTTTTCCTCCTCTCATACTTCAAGCGCCAATCTTTGTCATCAATGCCTAGGACATGCATTATTACCTAAGATTAAGCAAATTTCTAGTATTGATATCGTTGTTCCATCTTAATTTGTTTGAGATATTTGTCATAGGTCTAAAAAATCTCATATGCCTTTTCCTTTTAGCATTAATAAAAGTACGTGATGTTTTTCTCTCATACATTGTGACATTTAGGGACCATATGCAACACCTTTAAATGGTTCACATTATTTTCTTACTATTGCTGATGATTTTTTTGGTTGTACTTGGGTGTATCTTATGTGATATAAGTCCAAGCCATATATATACTTGCTCTTATTTTGTCGAATGGTTAAAATTCAATTTTCTATGGATGTTAAAAAAAATACGTAATGATAATGGTCACTTCTTATACTCTTAAAGATTTTTGTTTTACTAATGGCATCAAGTTACAAACTTCATGTGCTCACACACCCCAACAGAATGGCATTGTAGAGCATAAACATAGACATGTCCTCGATGTAGCTCGTGCCTTACGTATTCAAGCCAACCTTCCTTTTAGTTTTTGGGGAGAATGTATCCTTACAACAGCTTATTTGATTAATCTCACTCCAATAACATTGTTGTCTGGTAAAACTCTGTTTGAAATCCTCACTGATAAGATACCAAGCTATGATCATCTTCGCGTTTTTGGTTCACTATGTTATGCTCATAACCATGCTTCACCTTGTGATACGTTTGCCTCTTGCATATCTCGTTGTGTTTCCATTGGAATCCTTATGGTAGGAAAGCTTACAAACTTTACGATTTGGACACAAATCAAATTTTAATTTCTCGTGATGTCATATTTCATGAGCATATGTTTCCTTTTACTATTATATATGCATCCTCGTCACCTAATATGGTGCGACCATTACAACTAACACCTAAATTTTCTACCAACACCACCCCCCATTGAAAACGACAATCCTACTGTCCCTATCATTGAACTTGCTCTTCCAACTAGACCCAAAAGACAACGACAAGTATCAACCAAATTACAAGGATTTTCTTATGATATTCCAACCTCTTTAGATCTAACTCCTTTTGCCAATTCAGTTATTGCTCATCCCCTTTCTTCTGTAATTTCTTATGCACGTTTTCTCCATCACATCATGCTTTTTTAGTGGCCATCTCCTCCACAAATGAGCCAATACATTTTTCACAGGCTTCTAAAGATCCTCACTGTAACAAAGCTATGCATGCTGAAATTGCAGCCCTTGAAGCGAACGAAACTTGGACTCTTGAAGATCTCCCTCCAGAAAAACAAGCAATTGCGTCAAAGTGGGTATACAAAATTAAATACAAATCAGATGGCACCATTGAGTGTTTTAGCACAGTTGGTTGCCAAAGGATTCACTCAAATATAAGGGGTGGATTATCATCAAACTTTTGCTCCGATCGCCAAACTTACCACTGTTCGTTGCTTATTGGCTCTTGCTGCTATTCGCAATTGGGATTTACACCAGTTTGACGTTAACAATGCTTTCCTTCATGGTGATCTCCATGAAGAAATGTACATGAAGAAGCCACAAGGATTTTGTCGCCCAATGACTCACGTCTATGTAGGCTACGAAAATCTCTATATGGTATCAAACAGTCCTCATAACAATGGTTCACCAAATTCACATCCTTCTTAACTGACATTGTATTTACATAGTCCAAAACTGATCACTCCTTATTAACATCACGCACCAATGGACATTTCATAGTCGTTCTCATTTATGTGGATGATATTATCATTGCTGGCAATAATGATAGTGGCATTACTATGCTCAAATCCAAGCTTCATAATCAGTTCCACTTCAAAGACCTTGGATCTTTGAAGTACTTCCTTGGCCATGAAGTGGCTCGATCTCTTATAGGTATTGTTATTTCCTAACGTAAATATGCTTTAGATATTTTATAGGAAACTGGATCACTAGCTGCCAAATCTACTGCCTCTCCAATAGAACAAAAACACCAATTATCAGCTAACGTAGACGATCTGTTGGACGATCTTTGGCAATATCGTCGGCTCGTTGGGTGCTGCTATACTTGACCATTACACGACCTAAACTTAGCTACTCTGTTCAAATGCTGAGCCAGTTTTTTAATGCTCCACGACAACCTCATCTTGATGCTGCCAAAAGAGTCCTTCGTTATATCAAACATCTCCTAGCTAAGGCCTTCTTTTATCAAGTTCCAATCCTCTTTAACTCAATGCTTACTGCGATTCAGATTGGGCCAGTTGCCTTACAATAAAACGATCCACCATAGGGTACTTTATTTGCTTAGGCCGCTCCCCTATCTCTTGGAAGTCTAAGAAACAGACATCCATTTCATGGTCGTCCATTGAGGCAGAGTACCGAGCTATGGCGCATACAGCCAGTGAATTAATATGGCTACAACATCTATTTTCAGACTTATGTGTCTCTTTTTTGACAGCCATCAAACTTTACTAGGATAATCAGTCCACCATGCATATCACGACTAACCCGATCTTCCATGAACGTACCAAGCATATCAAAATTGATTGTCATTTCATTCGTGAACATATTCAGGCCAGGAAAATACAAATAGTCCACATTTCATCCAAAGCACAACCTGCAGACATTTTTACCAAATCTCTCGGACGTGACCAGTTCCACTTGCTTTTATCCAAGTTGGGCATTACGAATCTTCATGCTCCAACTTGAATGAGCGTATTAACATTAATATCTTAATTGATCTTATTGTAAATAGCTATTAATTTCCTCAATTATCTCCGTTAGCCTTGTATAGAACCAATAACTCCAAATCCCTTATTCTTCTCCTCAATTCATGTATAGCCTAACGATAACCTCATTAACTTTGTTGTGACCCTTGCTCTTTTTAAGGTTTTGAATAATAAAGTAAAAGATAGCTTCCATCCTATATTAGTTTCTTCACATAATGGATGAGTTTGATAACCGGGAAAGTTGTAGCAACTTTTTATTTGACCTAGGTGAAGCATTTGCCTTCACTAGCCAGTATGTGATTCCACCTTTGGTTGTGGTTAAGGTTTATTAGGATAATTTCGTACCTTATATGTACAATTACGTAGATTATGAACATAATAAGAAATAATTCAAGTAGAATTATTTGTAATAATTGAAGTACAATTACAATAGGCTGGTATGTACTCCAACTAGGTTGTGACTAATTGAAGTACAATTACAATAGGCTGGTATGTACTCCAACTAGGTTGTGACTCACCCTTAGTTGTAATTATGAATTATTACAATAATTACGTGTTATATATGTATAATCACATATGCTATGATCATAATTACAATACAATACAATAACTATCATGAATCATAACTATAATAACAATCACATTTTAAAATTATATTGATACAAAATTTTGATTAAATTTTATTTTTCCGTTGCTTGTCGATCCACTAAATAATATATGATTTTGTATATTTAGAAAATAAAAACATAATTATAAGTTATTCAAGGATAATTAATACGAAATCATAATTATAATATTACAATGCATGTGATCACATTTTAAAACCATATCGGTATATACCATAGTTTAAAAGTATCAAAAGAGATAACTATCTAGAGAAGAAAGAAACTTAGCAACTACATTATTGAATCAAATGAAGGTAGTTTTAGGTGAACATCATTTCAAAAGGACATGAGGAAATCGATGGATGTGGTCCTTTACCTGCAAATGCAATGGTCTGAAAGAGATAGAACAAACCCTACTAAAAAACAAATTATACGACTAAGTACTAAAGTTTCAACCAATGAAGATATCACCGCCAAACTCAAACTACTACGTACTGTCGTCCTTGCATCCCTACGATGTGGAACGATGGTAGTATTCAACGTTTTAATGGGAAGTGGTCCTGTTGATGTGATGAAGAAGATGACGTAGATTGAGATTGATCCTATCCCTTGTAAAAATAAAAACATAAACAAAATAAGAAAAATATGAAATTCTCGATTTTTTAGAACTAAAAAAATTCAATTTTGATACAACCAAACTGATTTTTATAAAACTAAGTTAATAAACATATAAAATATTATGAATTATGTAGGGTTTAATTTATGATTAAAAAAATCGAACCAGTTTGAGATATGTAATCGTGAAAACCTTAAACTGACCAATTTTTTAGATCAATATTTAACTTTTCAATTTGATTTATTTTAATAACTTATTTGTTAAATTTGAGTAATTTATTAATTAATTTTTTAATTTTTTAAACTAATTAATTTTTATTTAACAATCTTTTTTCAATTAAACTTTATATTAATGACAGTTTTCTTCAATTTTATTTAATCTTTAATCATTTTTATGACTGTCTAATACTGATATGAATCTTTTAAATTTTAAATCTCTTGTTTTACTAATGTAATTTTTAACCTAGTTTTTAAGACGTTGGGTTTAACTACCAATTTTAGTTTAAAAACAAAATTATTTATTGATAAATTATGCAAATTTGACTTAAAAGTAGAAGATAATTAAACAACAATTGAGCAAAAATGATGTATACTCAATCATGCAACAATTCAATTGAATCTCTAGTTTCATAAAACATTATATAAATTGGTTAAGTTTTATAAGAAGTTAATGATTTTTGAAAATTTTATAAATTCAATAAGATATAAAAATAAAAAATTTTAAACAAAAATTACAAATAGATATTTTGTTGCACATTTAATTAATTTTGATTCAATTAGTTGGGTGTTATGTTTGGATGAATCTGCCTAACTAACCAAGGATTTAACAAATAACTAAACATATTAGTGAGATGTATCCACAGTGTCCTATGATGATTTGACAGACTCTGGTGGCAATTAAGAGTCATTGGTCCGATATGTCTTCAATCACTACGTATGATGGTGACCCAAGAAAATTACGTCTGTGTTCTAATATTGATATATGGTTAAATAAATGCAGTGGAAAATTAAATATACGGATCTGTAAATAAATGTAGACAAGCTTGACTTCTACTCTTTCAAGGAAATACATTGCGAAGCTTCATTCTCTGTTTAATAGGAAATTCATCACTAGAACTCAAATACACGGATTTTTTAAATTATTTTCCTTAGAATAATAAAAGATCTGGAAATTTATTTTCAGAAGTAAACATTATTTTTTTATGAATTATAAAAATAATTTAGAAACTTAGTGACTTTCTGGAAATTTATTTTTAGAAGTAAATATTAATTTTTAGAAATTTTAAAATAATTTAAAAACTAAGTGACGGTATGGAAATTTATTTTCAGAAGTAAATATTAATTTTTTTAGAAATTATTAAAATAATTTAAAAACTAAGGTTTCAATTATAGCCCAAACTTCAGAAATGAGCAATAAAATGCTCAAATTTTTAATGTTTTTCAATTCTAACCTGACGTTAGTATTTTCGTTAAGTTTGTTGACGTGACTTGTCGCATGTTTCAGAAATTTTAATTATTAATACACGTTATCCAAAATTAACACAACAAATAAAGATTAATGAAACAGCATCGTTTAATTACATAATTAAAATGACGTCATCGTTTAAAAATGAACTAAATCAGATTATGCAACTCCGATAATCTTGCGCTTTGGTTTCAGTTTTTCCTTTCGTTTTCAATTTGTTTTTTCGACACCTTCACCTTTTGATTTTCAGATTACGCAGCTTTGATGTCTTTACACTAAAGATATCAAGAGAACAAACTAAAAACGAAAAGCTTACTGGTGTAATATGCTGTAATGCGAGAGTTGTTCGAAGCGTCAGAAGTACAAACATAAAACAAATGGTTGAGGGCATCAGGAAAACAATAAATAATGTTGACCTAATATTAAAAGTTTAAATATTTTATTGCTATTTTTTAAAATTTAGGATATAATTAAAAATAAAATTTTAAATATTTTATTACTATTTTTAAAATTTAGACTATAATTAAAAAACTTACGTAATTTTGAAATTTTCTGATAATGAACTCATTAATTTTTGAGTCTTTTAAACGACACAAGTAAAAGCCAAAAATCTATGCACTGCACGTCGTAAGAAATAAAGAGGTCCCCGAGAGCGGAGGCCAAAATTAGGAGTAGGGCCCACATGCCTTAGACTTAATTAAGTTTCTAAAACCGGATGATTGCCGTACGTTGCCATTGTCCCTTAAAACGCGTGCCACGTGTCACACTGGTGATTCATCTAAGATATGCAGCTATTTCTGTCCACCGACAGTCCGTTTTCTCTTTTGCAATTATTCGATTATATATATATATATAGCTTTTCTACAACACTTTGTATTAATCGAAAATAGCCTTTTTATTAAATAAAAATAAGTCATCTCGCACTTCAATGAAATTTTAATTTTATATTGATAATATATACATTTCAAAGAAAAAGTATAAACCATATAAAATAAAAATAAAAAATTATTATCGGATGATCATTTTGAAAGTCCTATTTTGGATATCCTAAAATTTTAAAATACATCAATATTTATTAGGCAGGTAAAATATAATTCGTTTTCTCCTTTTTTTTCAATATTAAAATACGACTGTGCACATGTCAAAATATTTTGAAATATAGTCAAGACTGAATGATCTAATATTAGGACTGGTTGCTTTTGTTTTTTAGTAAGTAATTCTCAGAAATAGCTGGCATGCATGATTGCATGACATGGGGATGATTGATGAGCACTGCATTTGGCAAGTGGCAGCAAAGTGTCTGCTCTTATCTTCCCTTCCATTGTTTTCCAGCTTTTTCCCCAGCTCATAACGACAGGTCAATTCAGTAGGAAGAAGATCTTCAGATTCACCACTTTTTTTTTAATTGTATGAGGTATCCTAGTTTAGTCAGACTAATCTTAAATTCCTACGATCCCATCTCAAGAACTTAGAGGATGTAAATCTGAAACTTCAAAATCTCTCAGGTTCCTACGTAGTCTGTATACTTCTACGCACAAGGAGTCTTCACATATTCTAGATTGTTCAACTGATGATTGATCTCCCCCTGTTCAGCATCAGGTTCTCATCAGCTTCCAGGTTCCCTAGCAGCTTCAACTCCCACATTGCCGCTGAAAGCGAGACGTCGGTAATTGATCCGATCAAAGAGCTTTATCCAGAGACTAGAGGATTATCAATAAAAACATGTCTATTTTCTTCCTTTGGCGAGACTCGAACTCAGGATTAAATTGAAAAGGTGATGGTGTGTCTAAGCTAAGGAATGGCTTAAGCAATAAACCCAAGTTTATCTTTCTACAGCATTTGGTCACTTTATTGAGAAAATATCACTTCCACTTGAAGAAGGGAGGGTTGATCCTTTGGGTCCAAGTTTAAAAATTGGTTCTTGAAAGGGAAAGAAGTGCTAATATGTTTATATATTCTGCTGATGAAGAAAGCTTACTGAACTAAAATGGTAACATTTCTTAATCCAATTCTGCGGAGCAGATAATACTATAGTTAGGTACTTGGTGATTTACTTACAGAAAGATCAGCTTCGTCCAGTCTGCCATGTTAAGTACAGAACAAACAGAAAGAAAACAGAAGAGTGAAAGCCAGAGATTTATTAAACAAAATACCGATTTATGGAACAACTCAAAACCGCTGATTTTACCATTAGACTAAGATTTAATACATATAACCGAGACATGTAGATTTCATGCCTTCTGTTCTTCTGGGGTTGTCTTCCGGATTCTCTCATTATTATTGTTATTATTTCTTCAGAACTGAAAGATTAAGTCTTTTTTTTCTGCTTTAATACAGGCAAGAATTAAAAGAAGTAGGAAAAGGGTTGAAAGTATAGACACTTGTATGATAATCTACAACCTCATACCTAAAACTCTATACTGTAGTTGCTTCTTAAACGATTCACTTCCATGTACTTTTGTCTTTGAACCATTCTCAGGAATCCAAAGAAAATGGTGTCTGCAACAGATCATATGGAGCCCAGAGAGCATCCAAAGGACATGGTCTGTTCGCGTCAAGCCTTGCCCATGGTTTGCCTTTACCACTCCAGTGCAAGAGACTAACAGGACCAGGATGCAAATCTCTGCATAATCCTCTATAATTGTCTCCACCAAGTCCATGTTGGTTCCATCTATGATCAACTGGCACAATATTGCCTGCAAAAACTAGCAAAAATGGAGGTAATGAACCCAAGTCGTAGATTCTCATTCTCTTTTGAAGCTCCATCCATTCTTCAATCTTAGTTGTGTAATCACCCTCTCTCCATCGATCAAGATCAATGACCATCACCCCGGTGTTAAAGTAACAAGCTTTTCTCTCCGCAAATGTTAACGACAAAGAAGGGTTTGACCAAAAAGTTGGTGTGAAATATGAGGTGAAATTCGCGTTGCAGTACTCTGGAGCTGCAAGAACCGACTTGTCCCCAAGTGGGGTAGCAGCCAGTTTCGCAATGTCGTCGACGAGGACAAGGTCGGAGTCAAGGTACACGATTCGTCTGACACACAAGGGAAGAATATTGGCCAGGTAGCTGCGAGCATAATTTAGAGGGCAATCCAGAGCTGAACGAATAGAAGTAGAGATAAGCCTTGAGACGGGGGAGTCTTGGAAAGTGTAGACTCGGAATTTGAGGTAAGGGAAGGTGGACGAGACGGTGGCGCGTAGAAGTGACGCGTTGGCAGAGGCAGAGGCAGAGGCGACGAAATGGAAAGCTATGTTCTGGGGGCAAGACGAGTGCTGCAAAACAGAGAGGATTGCTGCTAATGAGCCGCGGATGTAGGCAGCGTCAAGGGTCATTGCCACGTGAACGGCATGATCGGAGCAGAAGATGTTGTTGTCACCGTCAGATGAATCTGATTCAGGCTCGGGGTCATCTTGATCGATGGTAGGACAATCTGGGGAGTTGTAGAACTGGGGGGCTTCTTTGAATTGTTGACTAATAGTAGAAATAGCGCAGGTTGTCACGAAGACATGGAGAAAAAGAAATGTAAAGAGCGTTGTTAGTTTATGGAATGGAGAAAATGGCATGATGTGTTGCTATTTGAGTTGCAGAATAAGAGAGGACTAAGAATGGAAGGGTGTGTCTGCGTGTTTTGAGCTTTTATGTGTGTGTAAGAAGAGCAAGGAAATGGGGTCTCAGGCGCTTTTATTACGTCACCAAAACACGGTTTTGATTCAGAAAGAGAGGAGATACTAGAGAGACTCTGCTTTGGTCAAGTTCTGAGAATAGTTGGAATTCCTTTTTAAACAATATTTCCAATTTATTTTTTACCCAATAAAGAATTTATTTTATAAATTAATTTTTTTTTTTGGGTGAGATTGGCCCCCATAATAAGGTGATACATCTCTCTCCACCATTGCTTGCTATGAAATTGAAAAGGATAGTGCACATTTCTCTTTAAAGAAGAGAGGTGATTTTGGCCTTTGAAGGGAGTGGGAATTGGCACATTTCTCCTACCAACTTCAAAGTGTATACAATGTTATTAAGATAATGGAACTTAGGCAGTAAATATTATCTTTTTTTTGTTGTCCACGAGGTGTCTTAGGAGGGTCTCAATTATGAGAAGACACCTTTAAACTATCCACTCTCAGATTAATCCTCGCTCGAGTCAGGTAAGTTTCTTACGGGAAGCAAAGTTCTTACTTCAAGTTTTAAACGACTGTATAGGGATTCCTCTAACTCTTTATGACATGTTTATACTGAGAGATTCCTATCTCAAATCACCCTCTTTGACCAACCTACTATACTCAGAGACTCTTGTGTCAAATCACCCTCTTTAACCAACCTACTATACTCTTTCAAAGTCATTAGTAAGAGAGATCTTTTTTGATTTATTAACATTGAATCAAATAGGAAAGAAAGCAGGCTGGTAAATAAATCCGGTTAGTTATTATAATAAAATATTTAGGCTAAATAAGGAAGTATTTAATAAATAAATATTTATTTGCTATGCAAAAATTGAAAAAGGAGTCTTTGCTATTCACTTGCTTGTTTTCAAGGAAAGAAAAATAACCCGTACAATTGAGTAATCTTGGAATAAGTTGAACCATCCCACTCTATGAAAATCATGTCGGAGCCACCAAAATATGTAGTTCTGTCATCAAACATTTCTGTTAATTATATATTTTAGAGAACCTCTCTCCTTAGACCTCAGTAACATAATAATGAGACCAGATTTTTTCTCTAATTTTATGATGTCTTATTATGTCCAGTGAATTTTAGCCATTTATTTATGTGAGTTTTGCGTGAGTCCCACATAAATAAATGTGGATCCCGCAGAAATAAATGACTGAGATTCACTGGACATAATAAGACACCATAAAATTGAACAGAGAATCTTGTCTCCATAATAATGTGTTCTTATCTTGAGAGCAAGCAACCAGTGGTTTTAAGTTCAATCACATTTTCCATTATTGTTGAAGGAGACGTTTAACTATTTTTACATTTTTGCAAGTCAACAGTTGATCATGTTTTCATGAAGGACATCGAGATATACAGATGTCTAATACATTTTAACACAACTGATTAAGTTGAAACCGGTCGATTAAGAAATAATTGATACTTGTGTTTTGTAAATGATGCATATAAACAGTTAATTGATCAATGACCTACTAGGAGGTTGTCTACAAGCCTCTCTAAATACAAACGAATTGCATCAAAACCTCTTCTTCCTTTTGTACATTGCAATCGCATTTCTGCCTTCACGTGTTTTGTTAGGACTTTGTCTTAAAAGATTTAACAAACGGTTAGTTAATCAACAGTCGTGTTGTCTGGAATAGGCTGCTAAACTTCTTACAAAAGACCGCTAAACACAGAAGTCTAGCACGCCACATGTGTCCTCTCATCATTCTAAACACGTTTTATGTCTTTCTTTTATCACTCCAGATTTTCGCTAAAATGCATTTAACTCTTATGTAGTTTTTTTTTTTTTGTATATTATGCCCTCTTTTATTTAAAAAATGTACTTGTTAGTTCCTTTGATTATTTAAAAAGACTTTTCTACCCCTATATTATGATGACATCAGCATGATTGGATATATTGTATTTTTTGGATAAAATATCCTTTTAGTGTTTTGTTAACTGAAATACATTAAATTTCCTATACTTTTTATTTTATTTCATTATGTTCTTTATTTCAAAAATAAAAATGATTTTAAATATGAATTATATTTTGAATATTAATAAATAAAAAAGAAAAATTACTAAAAAGATCATTGTCTTCACGATTGTACTTCACGACTGTTAATTTATAAAAAATTGTAAAAAAGAAAATTAATTTATAAAAGAAAAATTAAAAACATCACCATTTTTATGTTTTATAGATAATTTATAGTTTTATAAAGTAAAAGGAAACATAAAAATGGTAATGTTTTATTTTATTATTGTTATTTTTTAATTTTAGAGCCAAGATCTAACTATTCAAGGTTACTCAATGGCCCTCGTTTTTATTTTTTAAAATTTTGTTTGATAAATAAATTTTCTTTATTTATTATTTAAATCTTTTGCTTTATAAATTTAACTTTTAGTCTTATTTTTGAAATATTGATTTTACTAGCAACTACAAAATCTACAACTCTATAATCCACAATGTAAAACCTTACATAACGCTTTAAGAAAGTGTTCAATACACGTCGTTTTAATGTCATCACTCTTGACAATAAAAGATAAAATTAAGTAACAAAAGTTCATATAGGACAAATCTACACATGCAACTGAAGGGCATGCCTTAACGTGATGATGGGGCATTTAAATCAGAATAACTACTCAGATATACAATAAGGCATGAAGCCCATCACCATGTTATATCTTGCAGAACTTATGAAACCAAGTACTTGAACACAGAAGCAGGACTAAGAACAAAGAACCTTTGCCAGGTACATTGTCAACAACCTAGGCGTGTGTGTGTGTGTATATGTTGTGTCTTCGTGATTATTTATGGATAAGGCAAGAGCTTTCAGAAGCAGAAGATGGTGTTCGCAGGGTTCATTATATGAGACTTGACACTTACAATCCTGAAATCCTGATGCTCACCGACTCCTCCTCCTAGACCTGACCAACGAAGCCGAAACGTGTTAGTCATGAGGGTAATAAATGGTGAGCACATGCTGAAGACCGTTGTCTTGTCTACATCCCAAGCCACTCTTCCTAGTTCCCAGCCTTCTGTTACGAATATCGTATCGAAATGAGTTTTACACTTTTACTGGGGTATTATCAATTATGGGATTATTTTAGATAATTTTTTAAATTTATAAAAAAAATTAAAAAATTAAAAAATAATCTATTGTTGGGAAGTTATATTATATATTTTTAACCGTAATTTCAAAAATTATAATAACAAATAACAATCACAATTTTAATTTAATTTATAAAATTAATTTAATAATTATCAATAAATATAATTAAATTTAAATTATATTTTTAAAACAAATAAATTTTAATTTAATAATTAAAAATATATATAATAAATATTAGTTTATAAATAATAATTTTTAAATTATCTATTTTAAAAATTAAATATTTTTATT
>JAOTIZ010000006.1:2650077-2661245 GCA_027123425.1 Erythroxylum panamense | reverse complement strand
TATTAACAACCAAACAGGTTTTTGTTTTTATTTGAAAGAAAAACAGAAACAACAAAACCGAAAACGGAAACCAAAAATTACAACAGAAAAACAGAAGTAGAACCAAACGGCCCCTAAATAAAGGCAAAAAAGCATTTTCGGTTCTTGTTATGCTACAATTGTGATAGTTGACCGGACGTTAATCTTTTGCTTGGGACCTTAGTAATCCAAATCCCTTTACTACTATATTAAGGACCTACAAGAAAAAGAGGGAGTACTCTGTTTTTATACATTCCTCTGCATGAGTTATCGTATTGCAATTTTAAGATATATAGATAATTAAGAATGTTAACTCAGTTATACCAAATTACGGTAATGATTGGCATTATGGTATGCATGCAGATTTGTAATTCCTCGCACTCAAAAGGTAGAATCGCCCACCTTAAACTTGTGAGGGGGTTAAATCACGATTTAATCTCACTTAGTTTATCAAAAAGGTGGCCTATTATTCGATGTATACAAAAAATCACCACATTAGATAAACTTTCACACTGTTGCTGCCAAAACTTGAATCCGAAACTTTACACTCAACTTCCTTTCTGATAACCAATTGAGCCACCCGAGCCGACTACCAAAATCTACCGGTTGCAGTTTTTTAATTCCTAAAATAAAAAAGACGAAGAGCTAACAAAATCTTGTTCAATCATTTTTGGTATTCCTCCCCAATCCAATAGGATTGACTAGCAATTTGAGTTGAAGAAGAGGAGAAACCAAATTTGGTAATGGAAATATACAAACTTAAGGAGTGAATCTAGTGTGACATTGGGGAGTTGTGGAAGCACGTGCAAGTTTAACCACCATAGGAAGTGCGAAAGTGGGAAGTTGTGATCGGTGATGTCTGCCATGTGAGGACTCACCATTTCTTAACCTGTTTCGATCAATATTCACAACGCCATTCCTTTCTTCATTAATTCGTACCCTGGATTGGCATGTGAGTTGATACCATTTTCTGCAATGATCCAGCAACCCTTCTGCTATGTTCCTGTGTTGCATCCAATTTCTTAACCCTCCTCAAGACCCGTCAACCTTGGCAGAGGAATCTTTTCCTTAGTTTGTCTTCCATTTCCCATGTTGGTACACAACGTTTCAAACACAAACTCTTGAAATTGCATGTCTTTAAGAGTACATGGGGACGTATAGAGTGAAACTAACACAAAGGGAAAATGCATGGGAGATTGTAATATCGACTTTTACTTTGTAATATAATCACGCAAAGGTTGCTCCAAACTTACATGGTTGTTCTAAATTTATCTATAATTAGTCATGAAAAGGAAGGGCCACTTAATAAGTTGCTTAAACATGATGAAATACTCATATCTAATAAGATAATTACTGTCAGATGCTTAGAAAGAGAGCTCTGAATCTTGTAACGATCATGAAAAGATAGGACATTTAGTATATATGTAGATCCAAGTTCAAAACCTTTCTATAAGTTACTTCAGAGTCATAACAACAACTACCAACCTAACCATCCTATTGTCTTCATTATTCTCAGTTCCGAAGTTCCACTCTCTTCCTTTCATCTCCTTCCTGATCTAAGAACCAAAAGACCAATAATGGCAGTTAGCTCCTGGTGTTATCTTCTTATGCTTCTATTCTCGATAGGTACTTACCAATATTCATGCACAACTGCATGCAGTTTCGGTCTCCAGATTTCTAGGATAAAACAGGCAATTCCTGAAGTATAACGTTGGAGTTTCAGTTGTTCTCATCGTTCCATAAGTATCTGATACTTCCGTTTCGCAGATTGTTATTTATATTTTTTTAATATGGAAATTTTAGTGGCATCAACTTCTTCATCTGTTCTCCGAAATTTGATAAGCTAATTGTTTTCAACTCAATACACTCGCAGGAAACATAGTCAACGCAACAGTCTTCACTCTCCAAAACCTCTGCACCTACACAATATGGCCTGGAACCCTCTCCGGCAACAACGCCGCCACTCTAGGCGACGGCGGTTTTGCATTGCCACCGCAGTCTTCCGTCCAATTCCAAGCACCACCGGGTTGGTCCGGCAGGTTCTGGGCACGAACCGGTTGCACATTCGACGACTCCGGCGCCGGCAAATGCATCACAGGAGATTGCGGCGGCACCCTAAAGTGCATCGGCGGCGGCACTCCTCCGGTGACCTTAGCAGAGTTCACTATCGCCACAAACCCTAACGACAAAGACTTTTACGACGTGAGTCTCGTAGACGGTTACAACGTTGGCTTAGGTGTGAAGGCAGTAGGTGGCAACGGCAACTGTCAATACGCGGGTTGTGTCGCGGATCTTAACGGTAACTGTCCCGAAGAGTTACGGGTCACGGATTTGGGTTCGGTTGTTGCTTGTAAGAGCGCTTGTGCGGCGTTTAATGCTCCGGAGTTTTGTTGTACCGGAGCCCATGCGACTCCGGATACTTGTTCGCCGTCGGAGTACTCGGCGATGTTCAAGAATGCGTGCCCGACGGCGTATAGTTATGCTTACGATGATGCTTCCAGTACTTGTACTTGTTCCGGGTCGGATTATTCGATAACGTTTTGTCCTACCGGGTCCGGATGACTTGCTAATGTCAATGTTCTTTTTTGATTGCTGACTTATTCCTTCGAAGTGAATGATATTTTCAATTCAAGAGGTTCGTATTTTCTCGTAATCATGCATTTTCTGTCTCACCAAACAAAAATCCAAGGAAGGGCAGACTTCAATTTTCCCAGAATTTAGACTTTTTATGAAATGCTAACATTCATATCAACAGCAAATATCATATTGATCCTGCAATTTATGTAACTACGTTAATATCAACTGGAATTGTCATTCATGACTTGCATAACAGTGTAAAGTTAACAGAATTAACAGAAAAGATTTATATAAAAGAACAAGAAAAACTTGAAGATTCTGAATTCTGATACTTTCAAGGCCTTCGGCCGAATGTTTGATCACTTCACTAGTCAACAAGCTTTCTTCCTTTTGTTTTTTTCCTACAGTCCACTGTTCTTTTCAACTTCCTTTTAAAGCATACATTTCCAAATTTTCTCTACAAGTGGCTTTCATCTTTTAAAGCCAAATCTCACCCCAATTCTCTTAAATGGACATTTGGGATGAGCACCAGGAAGACCTACACCTAAGAGCACAAATACAACTGCCCGCCATTTTTTTCCTAACAAAAGGGCCGTAGCAAGATTACAAGCAAAAAAAAATTATGCAGATAAGAAAGATTAAAACATAAAAGGGTAAAGATAACTACAATTGCCTATATTTTACAGACGTTCCCATGTTCGAAGTGTTGCCTGAAAATAAGCTACTCCGCAACCGATTGAACCATGAAGCTTTTATATCACCGGAGCCTGTGCATTGGCCGTCACCTTCTTCCTCACTGCTGAAGAGGGTTTGGTCTGAGCAGTCAAGCGATGCTCCACAGGCTAAATTATAAGACTGACATGCAGAATGGCATACTCGAAGCCTGTTATCGCCATCTTTGTCACACTTCTGGATTGAGATCTGGTATGTAGTAACAATAATTGTCAAGGCGTGTTAAAGAAACGATCATCATGCATCAGGAAAATGTCAGAAGGACGTGAAGCGAAAGCCAGGGAAGAGAATTTACCCAGCAGGCCAGTCGCTTGGCCGCCGTGTCACAGTAACTGCTGCCAAATATATTAAATAATTTCCGGGCACCACTTGGGAACAAGCGATGATAGTTAGGCATGACTACAACTTCCTCCAGCTGCTGAAGTATGCTCGGTTCACTAGGTGCACAGTGTTGACCAGACATGTCACTCTCCAACACATTTTTGCAAACTGAGAGACTTGAGAAAAGCATGGAGCTGTTCTGGCAAGTGTAACCAGCATAATCTGAGCAACGGAATTCACAAACTCCATTGTCACAAACTCCACCATGGAGGCTGCACTGTTCATCACAAACAGCTGTATATGATACCACAAGAGCAATGTCAGAAAGAGAATAGCAACTTTTACGAGAAGGTAAATTAAAAGGTAACGTGCATGTCTAGAAGCATTATCTGCTTAAACTATCATAAAGAGTAAAGTTTGGAAGACAAGCCACAACAATCGTCAACATCAATAGTAGATAGCTGCAGTAAAAGATTTAAGAGACACATATAACTTGCATAAACATTCTATATTCAATAGTAAATTACAAGACTTCCCGTATGTTACGGAAATGCTAATATTCCCAGTACCTACTCAAACCATTTCTAACAGTGTTCTGGCCCTTTTTAGAATTAAAAAAAATACTAAGACCAACCCGACTATAACCCTCCGCCACAAACATAATTGAGTCCGATGAAGTGAAGTATCAGTTAAAAATATCATAAAAAGAACATATGATTAAGGAGAAAAATATTCCTTTTAACCGTACATTAGAGAAAATAAACATTTTTAATTACCTGTTGAGCAGTCAATACCAGTATAGTCATTATCACATTTACAGACACCAATTGAAAGACACTTGCCACGCCCATTGCAGTTGGCAGGGCAGGAACCTGTTAAGGGGATTTAAATAAACTATATCTTCAGTCCAATTAAAAAGAAAAGAAGTATGTTTCATAAGAAATAAGCTTGAACTTTTAACTAAAAAGTGATTGTTAAACATATCAATAATCAGCAAGTTGAAAATCAAAGATATGGGTGCAATAGCTTACGTTTACTACAATCACGACCATGAAATCCAAGGAAACATTTACACCGTCCATCTACACAATCTCCATTATAATTACATGAGCTGGGGCATTGTCCTGATACAGAAAGTGAGCCTATGCTGCAGAGCTCATGGTAAGCAGGGCAAATCAGCTCACCTACATATGGAAAAAGAAAACAACAACAACATAAACATGAATGATTTTGTAAAGCAACACAGCTTAATAGATAATTTTCCCAAAAAAAACACAGCTTAATAGATTAAAACCCATACTTACCATTAAAGCCAGGGAACTGAACAGGTCCACCAGCTTCAGGACACACTTTCCAAATACCATCCACAGCAACCTAAAGGAACAAGATCCAAATCAAAAGGATCATTGCATGGATAGTTTCAATTAATTTCTTCATAAAAGCAAGACTCCTTCAAGAAACTCTACTTATGCATTTTATAAATCACACTATCGCACCCAAGTCGCAATAAAATGAACAAAAACTTCAAAGCATACCTCAAGAGAGTTGTTCACACATCTGTGCTGATAACAACCATTTCCTTGGTTCATGGAACCTCGTACAAACCCAGTTCGTACAAGTGATGAGGCCATACATCTGTACATGTTCAAGGAAAAACTACTTATCAGTAAATTTTACTCAACAGTCTCGAGAAAGCTGTAAAAAGTCTTCACCTGGAACTACTCCCTCGTACTTCACCCAGCATTCTGTCAGGTGCCCGGGCACTGTTGGTGTCCGTACATGATCCATCAGAATACGCCACAAAGTAAGTACAATAATCAGCCAATGAGGACTGCCCACCTGCAACAACAGAAGAAGAAACATGAATACACTAGTACTCTTGTTGACCCTTTTTATCACAACATAATAAAGAAATGGCAATCTCAAAAAGTAAAAAAGCAGTGCAAAGATCCTAAAAGGAAAAACCAAAAGTCAAAGCACATATTTCATTTAATTCCAAAAGACAAATCAAAGTCCACTAGCAGTCTACATCATCAAGCCAAATGAGGATCTTGTGAAAACATAGTGATAAGGGTTTGCAACAATCAACCAAACCAGAACCATAGTTAAGGGCAATTAAGTTCCTCAGTGGGAAGAATATAAAGAAAAACTGAAACCATCATGTAGAGGTGATCCAAATCACAACACATAATGGGTCTTACTCATAATAATCAAACAATGAAAAGTTTCTAAACTCCAGAAGCAAGAATTGATAGACTTGCACAGTCACATGACTCAATTACAGTAAACAAAAGAAGTTTCATTCTAAATAGAAAACCTTTATTTGCTTGTGGAAAGTAGCGGGCCCACTGAGGGAGATCTCCACTATAACTGATAATTGGACAGTAACCTTCTGCCTCCCTATTGTAAGTACAGCCAGACAACTGAGTTGTATTGCAATGATACGCCCCCTTCCACAAATTGCAAGGAGAAGTAACAAATTCAGTTCCCTGATTGCGACCCCAATCAAGATGTTCAGCCATGCTATAATTAGCCTGGTACCATCCACTATCTTCCAGTAATGCCAAGGTCATTTTTGAAACAACAGATCTTGTATCCACAGATCCAGTCATGATCTCATTCATCAGTAGCCTTTTCTCCCAATGTGACCCTGCAGGCAAATCAAGAATAAGCCACAAAGTAGACCCTTATAATAAGTTGGCACAACTTTTTAGAATCAGCATAATTTGCACTTTACATAGGATGGAAACACTATTCCTTAATGATAAAGGTCACCATTAAGATCAGTTCTATGCTTCACTTGTGACTAGGCTTACATAAAGCAACTTATGTGAAAGAACCACCTCAGAATCAGAAAATGAGTACTATAAACAGAAAGTTACAGGAAAGAAAAGCAAAACCTGATGTGCCACGACCTCCTCCATCTTCAAGTTCCAAACCGGTAAAATTCTCTGAGAAAGCCTGCCAATAGAAGACACATAAAAAAATTTGTTGAACTTGAACGATTGTAAGGTAAAAAATTGACCGTGCTCTTCCAAACATATTGTCGACAGATTAAATATGCTGTCAGACAATTACCCCATAATGATGCCGCGAATGCATGAGAACACGTGGAAGGACCACGCGTGTTACCATCCGCCCAAGTTTTTCACCCATGACCTGTTCAGTAACCTGAATATTGAATATCGGACGCAACAATTAGCTGCAGATTAATTTGAGGGATCTTCACCAAAATGGATAAGAAATATAAAGTAATGTCAACCTTAAAATTCCCAGCATGTTAACTTTAAATGAATGTTGAATGCCATAAAACTGGATCTCAAAATAAAAGATTGCAAGATTTGCAATTAAAATAACCAAAGCCAATGAAAGTACTTTTTACTATCCATTAAGTCACTTTTTTAAGAATGCATTACAACATGACATGGTTTTTACCCGACTACGTCTTCTTTTCCTGTCATCCCTAAAATGCGCAAAGGCATGTGGATCAAAGCCAAGAACATGCATAACCTGGAAAATTAAAGAATATGCTAATTATTACATGTAAAAAAGAACTCCACAAGTTTCCAATCCCATTAATTTACAACCAAAATGACCTCGTGAATGAGGGTTGCCGAAAGTAGACTTTCTGCTTCAGCTGTTAAATGTCGTGGAGCAACATTCACATGTCCTACAAAATGACAACAAGTAAAATTTCAAATATGCAAATACATGGCACACACTTGTACAAAATGTGTTCAATAAGAATACTACCAGCAATTGCCCGACCCCATTGATCACGTTCACAGGCCACTGCCCAAGCAAGAGTGTTTCCAGTGGTAGGTCTTGTAGTGACCAAAAGAACCAAGTCTGCATCTGTCACACCCTCTGGAAAAAATGACAAGATATTCGATGATTACCACAAAAGATGTCAAGAAAAAGTGCTATGTCGGACCAGAACAGCTACAAAAGATTCACCAGAACAAAACAATCGCAACAGTAATACCTTCCACATATTCCCGGGGAAGCTGGACACCTCCATCTTGTCCACAAGCAGAATATCCACTTAACCGCAAATTACCCTTCACAGGCTCAACAGCCAATGCTCTCCTAAACCAATCAGCTGTTTGCCCTAGAGCCTGTACAGAAGCATTTCGAATAAACAGATCCAGTATGTGTGATCGATCTTTCACCATGTTTTGTCATTTTGGTTCAACAGTACAAGAACATACACAAATATCGTCACAGGTTTATCAAGGAAAATAACAATTTGGACAGTTCTAACCTTACGAAGGCGATGCCGTTTGTCCTCCCCAGTTATATCATCCAAGGTGCAGTTATACCAACAGTCACCATAAATTGGGGGATCCCCATGAGGATTGCAAGAAGGGTTGCCAGGAACAGAAGTTAAAGGAGGCTCCCCAAGCTAGTAAAAGAAAGGAAACAAACCTAGAATCAATCGTATAGCTCAGATTAACAAATCCACAACAATGATGAAATTACTTGTTACACATACCTTCACAACATCACCAACTTTACGACAATCCCTATCAGGTGAGTGACCAACAGCATCATAGTTGAGAAAAATCCTAATTGGTTGCTTTGCATCGATTTGCTGGACTGACAAACTTGATATACCAAGCAATGCCCTCCCTTTTCCATGAAGGGGTTTAAAAATTTCGGGCTGATCATAAACCTGCGGAGTAACAGAAAATACTACATGACCGGTTCGCCGCCTTTGTTCAATTATCTGGTCATGAATACATGAATGAGACGCAACGCTTCCAGTTTCCTTTTGTGCACCTTGCCATTGCAATTGTTGCTCTTGGGTTTTCGCATAAGAATCTTCAACAGATAGTAGTATCAGTGCAATCTGTTAAAATAAGAACATGTTAATAGGAAAAAAAAAGAACATGAAACTGCAGAAAGCCAAAAAAAAAAAGTTAAACATAAAACTTTTCAAAACCTCATACTCAGGGCAAAGACAAAATATGCTATCAAAAACTTGAAGAAAAGCAACAAATCTATACATACCAAACACATATTAACTAGCACCAGAACAAAGGTAAAATTTCAAACTCGGTAAAGCTGAATTGAGCGTCAACTAAAAACTAAAGCAAAGAGATAAAATCCAGCCAACTTAAATCAGGCAGCCCCAAATTTGACAAAAAAAACTCCTTTCCTCAATAATTATACTACCGTCAACAGTTGAACAGAAGTAATCTTTGAAATAAAAGGGAAATTTTAGGGAAAGGAAGGAATTAAAAAGTGACTCGCAAAAGGAGATCTTTAAACCCATATCTCCCAACAAACAGAAAAAGAATGTACAAAATGGGATATGCAACAGTGGTTATGTTACACACATAATTTTCATAACTTCATTGCCGCAAACGAACCCTAATCCCATATCTACCTATAAGACTTACAAATCTCTTGACCATACACTTGAGCAAATAAATCCCAAATTTCCTTCCATTTCACTCAGATTGGCCACAACCAAACGAAGGCGGACATTTCTTCATTCATAACTCAACTTAAACCCTAAATCTCACGTTTTTAAGAACGCAAGAAAAAACAGTAAATCAAACCCAATAAAAGGGAAGGAGGGAAAGATAAAGAACTTACCTGGAAGACAACGACTGCAAATCTGAGCTTAGCATCTAATTTATGCACAGTAAATTTGCTACACCAAGTTAACCCCTCCATGAAATGCCAGCAACCCCGAACTAAACAACTTCGATTCCATCAAACCGCCGGCGATTTCCCGATCGGCTTCAACAACAAGGAAAATCGCTGGCTCTCCCGCATTTCAAATGCTAGAATCCAAAAAAAAAAAGAAAACAGGAAACCCCTTTAATTTGCAGTACCACAAATTGGGTTTTCTCTCTAAAGCTCCTTGCTTTTCTGAAGAAGACCCAAATGGGGACAGAGAACAAGTACAACTTAGCACCAGTCTCCGATCTCGCAGAATTGATTAATGGGTTAGTACAACAAACTTCCCTCGAAAACGAGGTGGTCTTAATGTAACATCGAACCTCTACTCACTTGGAATCCAAGGATTACGTTGGGTTTGTAATGAAGAGAAACAACAAACAAGTGACAGACAGTGAACACAACACAAACCCAACCTTAAAATTTGTAGAAAGAATGATAAAGAACGAAAGATTGGTTGGGGTGGGTGGAGACCTGATAATATAATTGTCGTTTATTATTTTAAATCACAACGTTTTAATAATTAATACAGTAAATTTTGAAATTTTAGTTAATTCAGCTACAAACTTCGCCGCTGTCTTCTTATGAAATTACGAAATAGTTTGATACCATACCATGGGATTCTAAGACCGCGTCATCTTTAGGTTTTCTATTGATTTCAAATCTAAGGATCAGAACGTTTAATTAATATTAGATTATTATAAAAATTAATTAATAAATAAATAAAATTTAAAAATCGATTAAAAATTATCTTTACTAAAAATTTTAAAGTTTAATTAAAATTATTAAATAAAAATTAATTAATTAATTTTTGTTTAAAAATATTAGATAAACTGATTAGTTTATTAATAATTTTTAAGTTAAATCGAATAAAAAAGAGTCAATCATTATGAAAGTACTTTCATAAGATCAGTTAACCATCGAATAAAATTTTAAAGAATTTAAAATATGATTAAAATAGATTATCATTAGAATTTAAAATTTAATTGAAAAATCAGATTATTAATTAAAAATTAATTAATTAATTTTAGTTTATAAAAAATTGTTAATTTACAAAAAGTAACGAATTCATCAATAAATAAATAAATTTTTAACAATAAAAATTATTAATGTAAATTAAACAAATCAAAATTAAACAAATCAAAATTTTTACGACCAAACCAATCAAAACAGTTAAATTTTTTAACCATTATAATATATATATATATTCAACAATTATAAATTTAAAACTAATTTCCAATCAACTTGCATAATAATTAATATTAGATGGGTGGGGATTTCGAAATAATTTTCATTAGGTCAGAAAAGAATAATATGGTTCAAACTTTTCACACTTTTAGTTTAAAAGTTAAATGAGCCCAACAAGTGGGATTGGTGTCAGGCTTTACATTATCTTTAAGTTAATTGGTCCTACACAATTACATTATTATTTTGTTACATTGACCCACTAAGATCCTAAAAACTAAAATATAAGCCAAGTTGTTTGGTCACCCTCCAACATTATCCAAATTTTGAAATGAAATCAAATTTGCTATTCCAATTCTATTTTAATCCATCTCATTCACATATTTATATGTTTATGCTAATTTTGTTGTTCCAACTCTGATCTAATCTGTCTCATCTACTTAGGGTCCATTTGGTTGAGCTTTTATCAGTTGAGCTTTTATCAGTAAAGCTTTTGTCAGTAGAGCTTTTCTGATAAGAGCTCTTTTTAAAAGCCAGTTGACTGTTTGGCTGTCAATTTAAAAAACAGTTTTTTTAAAAGAGCTTTATACAGTAAACTGTTTGGTAACATAAAAATAAAAATCACTTTTATTAATTTTAACCAT
>JAOTIZ010000006.1:2599682-2626072 GCA_027123425.1 Erythroxylum panamense | reverse complement strand
ACCTAACTATGTTCTATCTATGTATGAACACACAGGAGGAGGAAAAAAAAAGAGACGATTTCCAGGTATTTATGCCCACTTGGTTAGAAGAGACATACAACCAGCTCCTGGAAGAAGAAAAAAGCTAACTCCCAGTTGCGTGAGAATGAACATTGAGGTGACCTTCATGATTCTCCTCATCTTTGGGCGCCGGATGAATCACGGGTCCTTTGCTGAAATGATTTCTAATGTAGTAGGAAGTTGCAAAAGTATCAACCATCAGAGTCCCGATAGCCGCAACCATTACCACAAAACCTGTGAAACGAAAGTCTCCCCGTGGACTTTCACTTAGACACGGCGAAGTCAAGCTCTCAAAAGCATCGGGAAACACATGAATGAATCCTGCCGACAGGATTACACCTACTGCAAAGGACCTGACCATGAAATATATGCTCCTGTCTGGGCTTAAGCAGTAATCACCTTTCCAATAATAGGACGGCACACTCCAATAGTGCGTGCAACGAGGATGGAACATATGACTGCAATTTTGTACCTGAGAGTCTTAGACTTGTTACCACATAATATTTATGGCGTCATTCTAGGCTCGTACAACTTCAAAGAATTAACTAATAATTTTTAAAATAAGTTTATATAACAATTAACTTATTTTCTCTTTTTTATACAAGATTTTACAATGTTACGGTAGGTATCACTGCTTACTTCTATCATCTCAGTCCGTCACTATATTAACAGAAATCTCATATAATCAATATTTTAAAAATTGAAGTGAAAGTTAAAAATATAAGATAAGAAGTTTAAAGTTTAAAAAGTTTAACTAGTATTAGACCGTTATAAAATTAACTAAAAATTAGAAAAGAAAAAATTTTGAAATATAATTGAAAAGATTGTTTTTATCAATTGAAGACTGTGAAGTTTAAGTAAAAAAATTGTTAAATGAAAATTAAATGATTTATTTTGTTTTATAAAAAATTATTAATTTATAAAAATTGACTATTAATTAATAAACAATAATTTTTTAATAACAAAAGTGATTAAAATAAATCAAATCTAAAAATAAAAAATCGAATCACAATACAAAAGTTATTAAAATAAATTAAATCTAAAAATAAAAAATCCATATATTATATTTGACCGAATCACAATGCACGATGTAAACTTTAGACTAAATCAGCCGGAGTGGACACTCATTGCAAAGAAAAGGTTACATAAAAGACATTTTAAGTCAGGAAATGATACAATTCTCACTGAAACTTTAACAGCGTCATAAGATGTGCAATGGGGTCGCAACTTGACGCACTAAAATCAAATGGAATTGATGGGAGATCTAATACAACCGTTCATTTTCAAAGTGATGTTAGATTAGTAACTATCTAAGATTTGAGTTTTGGTGGTTTAGGGAGGTAGGAATGTCTTAATTAAGTTCATATGAAAATTTTTTCCCCTATGTTATCCATTAATTTAATAATGATATGTTAATCATTTGTCAATGTAAGTGACATAAGGGGTTCAAATTCTTTATTCCCATTATTCTATTTCAACCTTATTCCGCACTTAAATAAGATATCGTTTTGTGAGTTTTACTTAAGTGGCATAACGAACGAGGTTTAAATTCTCTGATAATATTATTCTGTTCCAATCTTATTTTGCTCCTAATATGACTTCGTTTTGTAGGTTGGAACAAAGGATCTGGTCTCGAGATAAGGTGGTTTTTGTGATAGGTTCAAATTCTCTGTTCCAATTTCTTTATTCCAACCATGTTATCCCCTCAAACGACCTCATTTTATTTTTGTTTACACATAAAACGATGCCGTTTTAGGGTATAAATAAGATTATAACAGAATATTTGGGACAGAAGATCTAATACCTTTTGTGATGTAGTTTAAAAATGATGTTTTAGTCTATTTTTGACTTTTTTAAGTAAATAATATTGTAGGTAACAAATTTACTTTATTTTTGAATAATCTAAAGGATTTAAATTTGACATAAATTAATCTGATCGACTCAAAATTAACAAATTAATCTTAATTTAAAAACATTTGGATTCATATATTAAAAGTTGATATAATTCGAATTTGCGTTAATCATATAAAATCATGTTAATAAATGAACGGATCGATTTTTAATAATTAAAATTATTAAACTAAATTAAATTAAAAAATTGGTCAATTTAAAATTTTTACTGATAAATCGATCAAATCAACTCGTTTTTAAAGTATCTCGTAGTGTAATTTGGATTTTTTTTAATAAACATTAACTCCCTAAAAATTGTATTTAGTTAAATTTTAAATATTTAAAATCTAAGACCGATTAAATTTAACTTGAACCGGATAATTTTGTCCATCTCTAGACAGTAGTGGATCACCGACATGCTAGCTGCCTAATGTTTGCAAGTTGTTGTAACTTTCCACCGCAAGTTGAAGTCTATTTTAATTAAGAAAGGATAAAGATAAGAGTAGCTGGGGGCAACTAATAAAAGCTTAAATACTTAAATCTATGTAAATATTGCTGTTTGATTTGGACCAATAAATCCATTTTGTGTAAGGGAAAAAAAAAACAGCTTATGTCACCTCTCAAGATACGGGAAGGTTCAGTAGTACACAATTTTACTCTTAACTAATAACGAGATTGTAAAACATGCATCAATTTTTCTTAATCTATCTTGTTATCAGAAATTTTTAATAAATAGAGTTATGTAATATTTAATCACGGATAAATCCATTGTTATAATTTATTATGATTATAATAATACTACGTATATCAATATTTTAAAAAGCAAATCAAGAGTTAAACTCGTAAGAAAAATTTAAAGTTTACAAGATTCAACCAGTATTAAACCGCTATAAAATTAGCTAAATATCGAATGAAATTAAAGAATTTAAAATATGATTGAAAAAAATTATCCTTAAATTTGAAGTTTAGTTAAAAAATATTGTTAAATAAAAACTAATTGATTTATTTTAGTTTATAAATAATTATTAATTATAAAAATTGATCGATTAATTAATAAACTTGTCGGTTTTTAACAAACAAAAATTATTAAAATAAATTAAACCAAAAATTTAAAAACTGAACAAAAAAAGTTAAATAATTCAAAATTTTTACATTCAAATGGATAAGTTTTTTGTCTTTTCCTTTTTTGAAGAAATATCGAATATACAGCCGTAAACTTTGAATTATAAAATGAGAGTGCAATGCTCCACTTGCCAAAGATCAAGGAAAAGTTCATCAATTGACTAAAAGAGTAAAAGACGAACTCGAAGCATGACAAGTTTGTCCTGATCGAGATATTGGCAAATGGAAGTGACGAAGCTGCTGCTGCAGCTTTTCTAAAGCAGAAAATGAATTACCTGGGACTCAAAATCTCTGAGTCGTTTCGTATTGATCGTTCTTTTGCTCTTCCTTTCAAAAAATGAACATCATCTCTTCAAGAACACCGGAAATGTCATTTTCATATGGAGAGAATAAAAGAGCAAGTTGCCTGTAAGCCAATATAAGCGGAGAAGAAGACAAAACCGAAAGGTGCTTTCATGCAGTAAGTATGATCTGAACACATGGGTCGTGTCACTGCCAAGAAACTCATTCTTTGACCAGATTACACACGCCATCAGCTTTAAAAATAAAAAAGAATGATAATGGGCTAAATTCATAGGATCACCTATTGTTCAAGATGGACATGATTTGTTTTGATTGAATTTAATTTAATTTAAACATAATTATAATTGCATTTAAATAATATTATTTCAATTAAACAAAATTTAAATTATTCTAATTTCAATTCTCTCTAACTCAAGTTTTGAATAAAATTTTATTAATTTAAACTTATTTTATTGCTTATAAAATGAAACGGGTCATATATAAATCATACTCAACAAATCTAATACATAAGACTTCTCGTTTTGTG
This sequence comes from Erythroxylum panamense, assembly GCA_027123425.1. Taxonomy (NCBI): domain Eukaryota; kingdom Viridiplantae; phylum Streptophyta; class Magnoliopsida; order Malpighiales; family Erythroxylaceae; genus Erythroxylum; species Erythroxylum panamense. The sequence goes on along the minus strand of JAOTIZ010000006.1, from coordinate 2,622,171 downwards.
AGAATACGAAAAAAAAAAGATATTAATTATATATAATCTTTTTTGTATTTTTATAAAGAGAGTATGAGTAATCTTACCAATTGCTTTAAAGCAACTTTATATAAATTATAATTATAACAAAAAATTATATTAATATTATTGTGACTTACTTGAATTTGTTTAATCCGAAAACAACCTCCTGCGTCCTATTTCCCTGATTGAAGAAGAAAAAACTTGATCGTGGTTTCAACAAAAGGTGGCCAAAAACGTGCATTGGTGACTGAGTCATACGGAAAAGAAGTCCCCACGTTATGGGATCTGAAAGAATCTTTGACCCAAAAGCGGCTTGACTGAATCTTTACGCCTCCATTAATAGAGGTTTTAAAAGAAGCAATATGGACTCTGAAATGGACCATTGGTAATGCAAAGAAGCTCTATATTTAATGTGGCATGTCATAGGTACTATCTAAACAATGCTAGCCTAAGCCTACACTTTGGAATTTTCTGGCTCACCCAAAAGGACAATGCCCCAGACTTTTATCGAAGGGAAAAGCTAAAATGACATGAATGGTTTTAGGGAGTATGTCTAGTTTGGTTGTTAGTTGATCAATCAAAAATAGATAATTGACTTTGTTAATTTGATGTTTTTAGTGTTTGGTATGATTAAATCCAATCAGTTGATTAGATTAATTGATTAAACTCAATCAACTAATTTTTAAAAAGTTAAAAAAGAGTAACGTTTTGTGTTATCAGCTGTTGAATATTTATTTAGCTGACGATTGTGCCTTAAAAAAATTCTTATTTTCTATACCATATTGCAGTCATTTGTTTCGAAAGTTATGTAGACATGTTATTCTTTTCCTGTCAGAGTCAAACCCTACTCATAATCATCATCTAACAATCAATAATAATAATTAATTTGTAAAATTTGTTTTCCATGTATTTATTAGTTTAAACATTTTAACTTTTGTTATTTATTTTAATAATTCAAAAAAATATAGATCATAAACAAAAAATATTAAATTATGATTAAATTAAAACTTTTATTTAACTCGAATTTATTAATTTATTAAATAATTTATTATTCTTATTAAAAATATTCAACGAAATACTAAAATATATAATATTCATACCCTAATATTTTTTTAAAATTCATGTCTTCATAAGTCATTTTACACGTAAACAACTAAAAATAGTGAATATAATCTGTTAGTAAAATTAGCTCATATAATCAACTAATTTGATACAGAAATTTAAAATGATTCGAGCTGGTTGGACCAGCTGTCAAGTTTAAATGGTTTTTGGTTTGTTTTGTGGGCTCTCCTGCTTTATAGGGTTATCTATTTGAGAGGTCCCAATTCCTATTTGTAGAACTTATCCCTTATATGTCTTACCAATTTAAAGGTTTCATATTCCAATTATTGTTAGAGAGTTGCTTTTGATTTGATAAAGCGAAGACACCTTAAATTTAAAGGTTTCATATTCCAAGCATGAGTTGATTGGGAAGGGGATCCTCTGGCCCCTTCCCCTGGCCCTATTCTGGCCCCCTCTCATCTGAGTCATCCACTCAGGTGAGTCCCACTTGAGTGGATGACTCAGATGGGAGGAGGCCAGAATAGAGCCAGGAGAAGAGGGACAGAAGATCTGGCCCGAGTTGATTGTTGCATGTAATCATTGTTTCTCTTTGTGGTTGTGAGGTTTGGAAATACTAAGGCTACTTGTAATGCATTCTATCTTTATACACATATTACACTCATACATACGCTCTTCTTCTTGGGCTTTGAATAAGAGCTTTTAGCTTGTTTTCAGATGAATCCAACAAAGTTATATTGAGAGCTTAGCCTGTTATAAATGTTGAAAATATGGGCCTGATCTTCATGATGGATTAGTGGGCAAACTCAATGTACTCTTTGGGTCCATTTTAAGGGAAAAACTTGAGATTAGGTATGAGAAAATAATTAATCGGTTGATTTTTATAAATTAAATAAAATAATTATTTTTTGTTTTACAATCTTCTTTAATTAAACTTTAAATTGAAGATATTCTCTTTTAATTATATTTCAAATTCTTTAATTTTATTCAATCTTTAATAGATATTGTGACAATTTAATACCCGTTAAACTTTTTAAACTATAGTTTTTAACTTTTTAACTTTCAGTCCGAATTTCTGTACATTAGAAAATAGTTGAATGAGGGACAGTAGGTGTCTTTTGGGGAGGGATTGAATTTGCTGTATTAGTCATACTTTCAAGGAAAGAAATTAGTGTACTGACTTCTTGGCAAAACAGGGTTCTTCTTCTTTGCATTAGTGGTTTGTGTGAGAGAGTCCTGTTCTAGGGATTGGCTAGCTTTTGCAAAATAATGCTTGTTTTGTTTCTCTCAAAAAGTAAAAAAATTTTGTTATAATGCATTTGAGAGAATTACAAGAAGAATTTACATAAAGTTAAATGTAAATTCTAAAGATTAAATTCAAAACATTAAAAATATTAATAAATATCGAATTTAGTTGTTTTCTAAATTTTATATAATTAAAATCTTATGATAAAAACATTTTAATTGATTTTTTAATTCAAAGTTAGCTTTTATTTTGAGATCTACGAGTCATTTGATTCACTTCTATTTTTTTGCGATTCTTTTCTTTTGATTTATTGAATAATTAAATTATATTAGTAATAATATTTTTATTAGTAGTTAATAATTAAATCATATTGTTATCCGAATAATAAAAATAATATCAAATTATATATAGAAAAATAGAACCAAAAATGCCCTCAACTTGTTGATAAAATGCCCTCTACACAGATCTAGAGGGCATATCGAAGGATTATCAACATAGTAAGCGTGAATGCATGTGTTTCCTTTCTTGTGTGGCAACTTTGAATGTGACTTCTTTCTCATTTGCTAAATTTTGATGAAGAAGACAAAAGGTGTTGAGGGAAAGACATTAGAAATGGTCTCCATGCCAGCTTGTACGTGAGCATCTGGTAACCGATAAATAATGGAATCAAGTACCCTTTTGAGTGGTTACTGGTTAGCAGAAGCAGCATGTTGGTGAGGGAGGTGTCCAGTTTTTATTCGTCTCCAAATCCATCTCCTCTTCCTACTCCTAACAACAAAGTGGTCCCAGTTCCACTTTAATATTGTAAGGTGACAATAATGAGTAATGGGTTCAAGAGAAAAGAAAGGGACAAAACAAGTAGGAGATACATGGGTCATTCAAGCATGGCATAGCATACCCTTGAGAAAAGAAAAATTACCATTTAGAGATGGCTTAAAAGCTAAACCGGTAAGAGAGAAGATTTATGTGAGATTCATCTATATGTGTGAATAAGATAGACTGGAACAGAATTGGAACAACACAAGTGACATAAGAGATTTCATTTAATTATTAGATAAATGTATAGATGGAGAGGAACACAGAAAGACACACGAAAACGGAAATAACAACCCTGTGCCCAGTAGGAATGGAACAGGAGCTATGTTCAACTTTTAATCCTGAAGTGAATGAAAGCTTGGGAAAACCCCTACTGATATCGAAATTTTCACGAGAGGAGCCAAACTTTTACTGGCGTGACAAGACGAGTGGGGGTGTTTTGAAACTTCACTGGACCAGACCAAGCCTTTTTCTTTTTTACTGGAATAGTTGAGGTGAAGGGAACAATCTTTGTTCCTTTTAACTTGATGGTTAAGCATTGCTGTCAGGCTTAGAATGGCATGCAACGATTCTATTCTTCGGATTTGCTGGGGTCCAGTTTAAGGTCTCATGTCGTAGTCACTGTATACCTTGGACAGTCCACCATTGATAAGAAGCTTTAAGAAGTAAACTCTTTTAGTTTTACCTTGTTGCAGAAAAAATAAGTTTGTTTCTGTTTTTTCTTCTTTAGCTTAGCAATGGGAGCCGCTTGCTTGTGAGTTTAGAGCGATGTATTCAATTTCCTTGTATATTTTTGTAGCTACTTGAGAAGTTATGTTGCTGTTATGATAAATGCAACTGGGTCCCCATTGGATGCTGAAAATCTTCAAGTGTAGATTGCCTGCGAGGCATGGAACAAGACGGGTCTTTGATTCGACACTTGCGCACCGCCATAGATAGTGACCCTTGAAGGTGAAAACAAAGTAGAGAAATGAGTATATACATTTCGAAGTTCCACTTCCCCCGCCCAAGTCAGCAATACATTGAAGCAAAAGCTTTAAACGAAAGGTCTAGCCCACCAGTTATACATATGATTTATCTACATAGCTACACAACTACTAAAACGTAAGATCCTCTATAGCTAAAGGTAGATACTAGCCTACTAGGAGAAACGATAAAATCATAAACAAGCCACGGATACATATGTTACAAATAGGGAAGCGGACATCCAGGTAAACCGGTTTCTGTTAGCGGTGGCCACGAACCTCCGTCGGTATCTCTTTTCACTCCCGATTCGGTCGGCAGACAGTCTTTAGTCTCTTTGCAGCCTGAACAAATCCCACAATGACCTGCAACTCGTCCATTTGCTTCGGGAGCAAAAGAACACTAATGTTAGATCATGATTAAGTTACATGAAACGCATTGGAAGAATTTTCGGTTCAGACAACTACCTGAGACATGAAATGCCTCTGAACAACATCAACTAGTTGCTCTTTTGATGGGTTGGGGAAAGCATCCATCTGGATAAACCAGCAACGTTAAGGATTACCAAGTCAATAAGACGCTGAAAAAAGGAAAATCTTATGAAGTTTCCTCTGCTGAAACTTACAAGATTGAAGTGTCGCCAATATCTCCATAAAGCAGCCATCTCCAACTTGCTTAGATCAACCTTCTGATAACAGGAAGACATAGATATAAAAGATAAGTGAAGGGTACTGGCAGATTGAATTGATTGTACGGTAAAAGTTAGCTAAACATTATATGGAACTAGCAATTAAGATTCAAGACAACATACCGTGGCCCCACGAGGCGTAGAAACAGAACCCTTAGACTGAGAGTCGCATGAGAGAGACCGGCTAAAAGTCTTGTGAGATGATCCTGTTGATTTATGTGTCCTATGCCTTGATCTATGGGACTTTTGGGTGTCATCGGATGCTGAAAAGTTGAGGATAGGAGCACCAGAATTGAAAAGGGTGTGGGACCAATCAAAAGGAGAAAAAAAAGAAATCAGACGAGGGCTTTCAGCAATAGTGAAAGCAAAAGTTTGAAGACAGAATGAATCCTATGTACCAAACTTGGACCCCCTTTCGACAAGGAGATATGCTACTACCACAAAGCCACAATTTAAGCCCAGGCAAACACTTGATTACTTCAAAAGTCTCAACTCTAATTATGAATTTAACAACTACGGTGAGTGCAAAAGAAAACCAGAACTTGTTCATAGAACCAATATACGGAAATGGTATTAAAAAACTAAATTCAGCTGGCTCCATAACTGAAAAGCAAAATCAGCATGTCCCAAAAACTAGATACACTTCAATTCATCCTTCCTGAAAATTTCTCATGAACCAATTTTAAGAATTTGGCAACTCACCCATATCGGATCCGTTCCACTGCACATTTTCAAATTCTAGGTCATCATCATCTTCATTTCCAGTGGGAGCCTCAATCACACTAAGGGCATTCCTCTGTAGCTTTACTTCTATGCCATTAGTAAGCACCTGCAATTTTCAGATATTGTGCATATAAATTAGAGGAAAAGAAAATGAAAATCCAGTGGATTGTGTTAGATGATGAGCTGCCAAGCATAACATCCAGATAAGATACTATAAATAAAGGGTACTGAACAGGAAACGCTATTCCAGTTAAATTAATCAGATTTTTTTAATCATTCAGATATGAAGAAGCATAAATATGCATAGGTTTACAAACTGCATCTTTGAATTTTCAATTAGAAAATAATAATGTGAACCAACAGGTATAACATGTAAAAGCGAATAGATTAACATCAAAACCAGGCCTACAGTCTCCTACCCACATCATAGGACATCTTAATTTCATCTGATCAACATCAACATATGAATGTGTCTTCACCAGAAATTAGGTTAACAAATAAAAACCAAGACTTTCATTATTGGAACAATTAAAATAAAAAATGGAGAACTCGAAGAACAACATAAGAACCAATCAGAACAAGAAAGACATCAAACCGTGGTTTAGAAGAAAGAAGGGAAAAAAATTTCCATTTGAACCAACAGCAAATTTTCTTCCTTGAAATCTAAGAAATCAAGGTTGTTTACACAATAAATGTGTAGTAGGGATAAGATCCTAATAAGATATAGCCAACATGCAGAGGTGAAAAACACCCCAAATAGGCAAATGCAATCTGAAACTCAAACTTCAAAACAGTAACTACAATCACAAAAGGAAAGAAACTGAAGATAAATCACTAAGACTCCAGATCCGTTGAAGAAATTTCACATGCAATTAAACCCCAATAACCAAATACCATATTGAAATCATAAAATTGAATAGCGAGCAGATAAAAGAAGCCATAACCATCTAGAAAGCAAACAATTGAGCAATTGTCAGAAACCCAAATCCGCATTGCCAAAAAGAAACCTCATTTTAAGAGTTCCAGGAAAATTCCAAGAACAAAAAAAAAAGATCAAAATTTCACCACAAACAATTCAAATCGCTGAAAACAAGCAATATTTAAGAAAACCCACAAAGCCCCAAACTAAATTACCAGCCAATGCCATCCTCCAAGGCCAACAGCTTTTTTGACCACACCTTGAAGACCCACAAGCACCGACTTGGTCCGATTATTACCAGTCACCACCACCTTAGTGTGACGTGGCAACACCGAAAGTTCCTCTTCGCTACTATCTCCACAGCTCTGCAACTGTGAAGAAAACCCCCCATTCACCGAACTCTCAACTGTCTCCAACATTCTCAACAAAGGAAAGGAAAAAAAAAAAGAAAGAAAGAAACTTCCTTTTCAACTCAAACAAATCGAACAAAAACCCCCCAAATTCAGTGCGTCAATACCCAAAACCACATTTGGGAGGAAGATCACGCATTGCTGAGTACGTCCATGGCGGTTTGAGATAGAGAAAGAAGGAAGAATCAAGAGAAAATTGGGATTTTCTCAGAGAGAAAAAGCACAGAAAGGAAAGAGTGACAGAGAGAGAAAGATAGAGAGGATGAGAGTGACTGGTGTGTGTTTATTGGTTGTGTGCTGCTATGAATCCCGACGAGGTCGTGTTTACAAATAAGAGACCGACACGTAAGAGAGAGAGTAGAAGGACGTTTAAGTGATGACCTCTCTCCTTAATCATGCTCTCTCTCTCTCTACTTTGCTTTGATAGGTTTTCAAAGTTTGTTAAAAACCAGTACGGCTGTTGTTTGTTTTTTCTTTTTCTTTTTTTAATATAAAGATATAGGAGTTGACACTTTGACTAAGGTAAGAGTGAGGTCTTTAAAAATTAAAAAAGGAAAATTATTAATTTAATATTTATCAAAATTTTGTTTTTCATAAAATACAATTTGAACTTATAAATTAAAATTACACTCTTTGGTATATTTTTGCTTCATAATTATTTTAGAATATTCTAGTGAGTCATTTGAAAATATCCTTTCTATTCATTAAAAGTAAAGTTGCATATTATTAAAACTTCTCAACATCTTGCGTTTAAGTATTGTTGTTATTATTTAATCTTTAAATAATAAAATTCATATATAATACAAATATAAAATGCAGCAGTCACGTGACATAAATATTAATTTGGTGTAGTTCGTCACATTATTTACATTGATAAAAAACTTAATTTCAAACTGTTTTTGCAAGAAATTGAAAGTTTCTATCTTTTTAATGTTGGAATTAGGATTACAAAATTAAGTAGCCCTTAAAATATTAAAATACTAATTATCCTATTAATTTTAGTAAATATTTATTAAACAAATCAATTCATCGTAATTAATTATTTTAAAATTTTATATAAAAATTAACATAATTTATATGTATATATATTAATTCTTAATTATTTATCATACAAATAAATTGTTTATGTGCGTTGAATAAAAGATAGTGAAATTCTAGTCTTATTTAAAAAAATTAAAGAAAAAGAAAAAGGTAATGATGTAACGGAAAAAGCCCCGTAATTCATAATGGGGTCCCACGTGTGGGCCGTGGAGGCGCTACCTGCCGTCGGTGTTGAATTATTATTTATTTTTTACTTTATTGACTTATAAATTTTTTATTAAAGTAAATATTATTCTACTCTTTTTTTCTCTTTTCCACCGGATTTTCCCGCCACAACTAAGCAATATCGATCGTCCAATTAGGAAGGCTGCGGTTACGTCCGTCGGATCATTTTCTGGGTCAGTCCAGCCGTCGGATTGAGAGAATGAGTCCATGTCGTAAAGTAGAGGACATGTTCGCGCAAGATGTGTAATCATGACAAGGTTTGAAAAGCCAGCCAACAGCCAGGTGCACCGTTCACGTGGTCTGTCAACTCATCTGGGCCGTTCACTCTGGATCAACTTCCTGGAAAGTTACCAATGACTCAGGAATCGGACGAGCCGACCATGACAGTTCACGCTGTGGCGGAGCGTCGAATAGAAGTGCGAGGACAGGGGAGAACAAGATCATGCAATGCTCCAAAGGATGCGGTGTGATGAGACGGACAATGCAAAAAATGAGAGATTGAGCCAAAGGTTGTTGACTATGATGCAATGAAAGTGGCAATTCCGAGACTAGACCAGACACGCTTGTAGTTAGTCTTCCTAGGAAGAAGTTTCTACGGAGGACAAAATTGTAATAAAAAATTAAACAACATGGTGATTGAATTGATCAACCCTTTCCTTAAATTAGAGGATCCTTGTCTTGAGCTCCTAAAACTTCATTATTTAATGCTCATTCTAAATTTAATATATTAATTTTAATTAATTTGAAACCTCTTACTATTAATATTTAAAAAATTAGACTTGAAATTAGGTGAATAAAACATAAAATTTAAGATTTAAAAGTTTAATTAATATTAAATTATTATAAAATCTGTATATAATAAAGAGAAACATATTTAAAAAGCTATCTTTATCAATAAAAGAAATTAAATTTAATTGAAAAAGAAGATTGTTAAATAAAAAATAACTAATTTATTATGATTAATTAATGAATCGACTAATATTTAATATTTAATATTATTAAAATAAACCAAACCTAAAAATTAGTCAATTTATTTTTTTATGATTAAATCGATCGAATTGATAGTATTTTAATTATTTCTTATTTTGTAAGTTTTATTTGAGTAAAGAAAAAAAAGAACTTTTGAAAACAAATAGAAAACTTTAGTTTCCATTATTTATTTAAGCATAAATCAAGCTAATTTAGTGTAAAATTTGGAAAATTAGAAGGGTAATAAAGAGAAAATGAAACTTGGTCGTGGCATTGGGCAACAAGTGGTTACTATCTGGTAAGGTGTGATGTAGGAAGGAGACAGAACATGGTCGGCTCCGCCACCATGTGACACCTTTTCTTTAGCTCCTTCACTTATGGTAACTCAGCAACTTTATCTTTTACTGTTTTTTTAAATAGGTATATTTTGAGTCTTTTTATTTTTTATTTATCATTTTTACTTATTTATATTTGCATTTATTTATGTGGGTCATTTAAAAATAGTCTTTCTATTAATTAAGAGTAAGGTTACGTACTACTAAACTTTCTCATACTCTACATCTCAGCGAGATTTTTACTGAATGTTGTTGTTGTTGTTGTTGTTGTTGTTGTTGTTGTTGTTGTTGTTGTTGTTGTTGTTGATGATGAGTCTTTTAATTAAAGATTATTTTTATTTTTAATTATTAAATGTAACTATTAAAAATTTTAATTTTATTCTTAAATTTACCAATCACTTAATACTATAAAAATTGTTTATTAATACATTTTTAACTAAATTATTTAAAGATGCTTGTATTTAAATTAAATGATAACTCGATTAAAATAATTAATTATGGTTCTGTCGGATTCTGGTGAGGCTGTGAATTGCCGATTGGATCCATGAGGTTGATCGACTCTGACTTGAAGGTTCCTGCAAAACCAAATTATAAATTGTATTACAAAATTAAGCAAAGTTTTTAACTTTTTGAGTTTTTTAATTAAAGGTTATTTTATTTTAAATCATTAAACCTTTTAATTCAGTCTAATTTAATTTATTACTTAAAATTTACCGATCACTTAAAATTCCAATCAATGTGTACATTTTTTTCTTTGTATTTTTATAAATAAGTTGTTTTCATGATTCGAATATGCGTATGAGTATATTGACTTTGACTTCAATATTATAGTTTTTGTTAACTATAGTCGAAAATCAATTTAAGTATATAATTATGATTAATATGTTTGTCTAACTTAAATATTACATAACGAAAAACACATTTTAAAAGTCAATTTATATAATTAATTATAAATTGTATAATAATGTTAAATATTTTATTTTTATTTTTACTTTTTGACAATTTTAATATTCTTTAAGAGTTGGGATGATTAAATCATAAATTGTTAAGTTAACGCAATTAAGACTGATAGTTTAATCCTGATCACATCGGAAATGCGTAGTTTCCGATGTCAGGTCATAATAACGAAGTGAGTTAGTACATCAATCGCAAACGAAGAACATGTGAGCCCTGATTTATGACTGTGACTGTGACTATGAGAGAGGGAGGAGAGAGACAATATACCAAATGGTATTGCCTAAGGTGACCTCTACGTAAGTCCCCGTAGGTTAGGGACGGACCATTTGGTTGGTGGTGCCTGGGCCATCACATGCCTTGTCACATCTAATAAGTTCAGAGGGACTGAGTCAGACAACATGCTTATTTCACATATTCGATTTGATATTTGTACCCGAATACAATCCGGTCCAAATTAAACTTAAGGCGTTAGATTTAAATCGATTGAGTTTCAAATTGAATTAAAAGATTTATTTTTTCAATTTAGAGACAAGTTCGTATTCAAACTTTATAATTCGATCCGATCAAAATTTTGAATATATCAAAATATAAATAATGTCAGTTTTAAAATCATTTTAAATTAAATAAAACAAAAAAGTGAGCTTAACTTATGTCCGATCGGACTTCGAATCGTAAGTCTCGAGTATAGTCCACATGTCATCTTTATTTAAATTATCTTTGGCTTTGTTTAACAATTAGCGGATTACATTAGCTATTAGTTAATTCTATTAATGGTTAGTTAATAGTGGATTAATATATCTTATTTGACTAATTGATACTTTAACTGTTTATTTTAAGATGTTTGATAAAATTAACTGTTTAGTATTGGTTGCTTATGTATAAAATGACTTACGAAGGTATGACTTTAAAAAAATTATAAGGACACGAGTATTAGCTGTTTATGTCGTAGTAGTTATTTGAATATTCTTATAAGAATTTAGATAGATTAAAAGAAGTCGACAACATCATTTTCTCCGATATGTTCCATCGAGTCTTAAAAAAACCAAAAGTCATCTCAATACAACTTCTCAATAATAAATAAGTATTAGTTCATTCGTCCGTGTGATCCAATTATTAATACATAAACATTGGCATTAGTTCGATATATGTTATTCTTCGAACACATTGAGAGCAGCAAACATTGGCGATACTATAATTTAAAGGGTAACTTTTTAAAATTTGTAAAAACTAAATCAAATTTATATCTCTGTCTCAATTTTTATCTTTTTCTCTATTTGTCTCTATCTCTTTGAGTAATTTATAATAATTTTTCGATATAATTATCTTTTAGTTCATTAATTTCTTAGCACAAAATTAGCAGATTGAACTCAATCAACTATTTACTAAACATAATTATCAATCATTTGACGTGATCAAACAACTAAAGCCTTCCAATCCGCCAAAAAAGAGCTGATAAGTCATTTATCAAACAAGACTTTCGACTATAATTGAAAATCTAGGCTTGAATAGTTTGTCTACAATTGACTAATTATATTTGAGTTCCTTGGATTTTTAATCAAGTTTGTAAAAGGATATCTCTCGTGTAGTTTAAGAAACTTCATAAAATTAATCTTTAAATTTTAAAATTTTTGAACATAAATTATTTTTAATTTTTTTCAAAAAACCCACTTTTTTACATTTTAGTTAAAAATTAAAAATAAAACATATGCAGTATAAATATTAAATATGAACCAATCAAATAAACTTTACTTGACAATTAAACTCAGCTTTTCAAATCAATCCGAAATAATTAAATTAATGTAATTATTAAAAATTATTAATTTAAGTTAAATTTAATTTATTTATATTGAGCTTAAAAGTTGAGTTGTATTATCATATTAATAATATTTGATTAGTTTGTGTCTAATATTCATATTATTTGTATTTCGCTATTATTGTTTAATCAAAATATAAGAGAAAATATTTTTTTGAATCAAGCTTAGGTCAGGATGTATAAGTTTGACTTAGTCTGAAGCCCGACTAAGAGTGACAAAAACGATATCGTTTGCGTTTATATAATGATTATAATTGTGAAATTTCTTTATATATATCAAATCACAGTCTTTATCAAATTAAACTCCCAATTAACTTTAAAAAAGATTGTCATTTTTAAATAATCTGTTTATTGCCAAAATTTGGTATTAAATAATTTTTTACGTCATTGACTATGAATTAATAAGTTCTTATTTGAAATATATAATAAAAAGAAAACTTCATACCCTAACATTTTCAAAAGTATCTAATATTTTTTTAAAATTTTTGATTAAGTGTTAAATTTTCTAAAATGTTCAATTTAGTGATCAAAATTTAAATTTTATATAAATTATGTTAAAATATTTTTTTATCGATGTAATAGATATTGACGTAATATTTAACAAACACATTACATTAATAAAAATAATTTTTTGATCTGATTTATGTCAAATTTAAAAGATTGATAACTAAATTAAAAATTTTTAAAAATTAAATACTTTAAATAACAAAATTTAACTTTATTATATAATATATAAAAATAATTGTAGCGTACAAAATTTATATTTTTGGATTGAGCGTTGATGGTAGGGCTCTCTTAAGGAAAAAGACTACTTGGAGAGTGAAATTGAATATTATGACTAGCCCAGCTGCATCTCCATGACTGCATCTTCACATAGATAAAAGTCTAGGAAAGGTCAAGCATTTGGGAAATGGATTTGATATGAAATAAATAAATAAAATAAAATAAAACTTATTTTGATTAGAATTAAAATCAATAAATAATTTTAGAAACTTTATCAAAATGAGTTAAAATTAGTAAATAAAATGAATTTTTAATCAAAATTCAAATTTATTTTATTTTTTAAAATTTAATTTTTTGAAACTGTATAGTCTACCCTAAAATTATCAATAAAAATCATTTTCTTTAAAATAAAATAAAAAATTCAACTGAAATTGGCAATAAATTATTAAAAATTTAAGCCAAGAGTCCAAGGCCAAGGTATAAGGGATCTAAGTATGAATGTCAATTTTGACCTAACCTGCTCGGCTTGACCCGATTTAGCCTAAATTTTCCAGGCCACGGGTGGGCCACTAGTCGAGCTAGGTGGAATACGGTTCATGACCTGACCAAAACGTCAAAATGACGTCATTTTTTAATTTTTAAAAAACAATATAATCTAATGGGTCCAGCTTACTTAGGGCCCATCCATTCACAGGTCGGACCACGAGTTGCTTATAGCTCGACCCAACTCAACCCATTGACATGCATAGATAGGGATGACAATAGATATGGTTCGATTCGGGTATTACTCTACCTATATTTATATCCATTTTTTATGACTCAATTCATTATCCATTTAAAATTCATTGGTTTTTACGATTTACTACCCATATCTAAATCAATTGGTTTGTTTGGGATTTTAGATATCCATTGAATTATATAGCACATAAAAATATAAATTCTAAATAGAAAATATAAAAAGTAGATTTTTGCAAACGCTCAAAATCAAAATCTTGACGTATTATCAAATCAAAATTACTTTAATAATAATACGTCAAGATTTTGATTTGTATGTCCTAAAAAATAATAATGTTTAGTGCAAAGACAACATTTATTTTTTATAATTAATAACTGAAACAAAGATAGAGATATCTAAAGCTTCAAATTGTCTTTGTGTGAACTCCACAACCTTCAAAACTTCATCTCTATATTATTTGCATTATTATCATCCTATAAAAAAATGTTAACAAATAGAGTCAAATTATAAGTTAATTCAATACTTTAAGTAAAATTGAATAAATGATGAGAAATAAAATGAATCTAATTTTGTTTTGATCATTGATGAGTTCATCTATTCGTAAAAAAAATTGACTTGAGATTAGGTATATAAAAGATTGAAGATGTAAGGGAAAACGTCACCATTTGAAGGAATTAATTAAGGTATTCTGCTTTGAGAACTCAAAGGTCACATATGGAATGACTAAAACAAAGGGACTCCTTTTATTTGGAAAAAGGTGAGGACTGAAGAGTATGAATTTTAAAGTTGTTTCTCTTCAGAAAATATTAATATTTTATTATATTTAACTATAAATATTAAAAAACAACAAATAGAGTTAATAAAAAACAGATTAAGTATAAGTATTCATAGTTTTGGGTTATCACTAAACCCATGTCTAAATCCATATTTACATCATTTTTTCAGCATCCATTTAAAATTAAAATTTTTAACCTCCATGTCCAATTTTTCAGATTGAGTGGTGCAGATATTAACCGGGTTAAAAACACACTGTCATTCTTATGCATAGATATAAACACAATCAAATGGTTTAAATTAAAATTTATAGGATTAATATCATTACTTTTAAGTGCAAAAAAAAAATAGGGATTTGGTTACATGAGTGTTCAACTCAAAGTCCGACAAGAAATATTGTTATATATTTATACACTCCATCATAATTATCTTGTTTACATAAATTTTTTTAATTCTATCCTTAATCAGTCCATGCCCCTATTCCTATTCATTCAACAATAACAACAACAACAATCTAGTAAAAATCTCGCTGACACGTAAAATCTAAAGAGGTCCAGTAATATACAACTTTAACTATTCGTATTCATTCAAGCACCTATATTAATAACAGAATTTAATACTTAAACAAATCATTAGCTTTTACAATTACTAAACCAATTGGTTTTCACTAACTTGCACACAAATGCTACAAGCAACTAGAATAGGAAATGAAATGGCATGAAACAAGGATACTTCTTCTTGAGTTTTTTCCCCCTGCTGCTGTTAGATCTGCCAGATGATGTACCTATATCATGACAATTTGAAGACGAACCCTCATCTTTGCAATCTGTCATCTGATCTCTCACCGCATTCTGCAAATTTCTGTCATCAGGATCATTACGGGCATTAGTCGAACATCCCGTAAAGAGATTAGTAGTGCCACGAGATGATTCATTGGTTGGCATGCCGCGGATAAAAGTTCCTGCAGCAAATTGTCTAATGCAATCAAATCCCAAGTAATCATAATGCATGAATGTATTCAAAGGCTCAAGGTAGCGTAATGTTTTAAAGCGATTAGACTGTCAGGAGAGGTGGTTCTAAAGGAACTTCCTGCAGAAAATCCTGCATGTCCTTTTAGGAAAATTATGGAACTGCAGAAGAAATGCATGAAACATGAGTATTATTCTTCTCCTGAAGCAAAAATAGTAAATATACACCTGGAGAAGCTGAAGTCATAATCTGCTCATCCGGTCTGATAGATGCAGCAACATTCAACTTGCAACCTTCCTCCTTAGTCGAATTTTGGTTACTTCCCCTTTCCAGGTCTTGCAACAAAGCTAATGAATCAAAACATTCATCTGATGACATAGTCATGCAACTTGAATTATCCGAGCTCGAGGAAGGTGATGCTGGATTATCAAGATCCAGCATTTCCAAGAAGTCACCTCTAGAGAGACAATCATTTTCAGGTGAAATTTCCATTACATGATTCACTGGTCTTCCCACTACAGCTAATTTTGTGGTTTCATCATCCCTGATCGCCTACAAAAAGATTAGGACTTTAATACACATACAAATGTACATCGGGAACTGTTTTTTGATAGAAAAATAGCAAATCAAATGTTTCAATTTTATGCTTGAAATTTCTTAGCAGTCACAAACAGTTTCAGCGTCACAATTCAAGTAGTATAGGATCAAGGTTGGTGCACCTCATGTTTACTTGTAGAACCAGAGTCGGTGACGTTGTCATATGCTTGAGAAACTAATTGCTGCTCTCCAACATATGCCCCTTCTTCACTTCCAAGAAAGACTCTAAATAGTGAGGTTGACTCCTGAAACACGTACAACCAGATTGACAGTTGACTGATTGGTTGGGTGGAAAGGAAAAGATAACGAAAACTTTACAGAATAGGCTTACAGTGCTCATATACTCTGAAAATTACCTTTTCTTTGCTGTTTTCAACAAGTCCCTTCCGAGCCATCCAATACTCTTCCATTAACCAATCTGTTTTACGTCCATCAGGAACTCGGCCTTCAAAGAATTCAAATGTGGTTCTCCAGCCAGTGAAGGTAGAGTCAGAGAATAATTTGCATGGCTCGCCTTTAACCTTCCAGAGTCCAAGTTCTGTATTCTCAATCCCCTTGGTCCGGATCAAGTACCATATTTTCTCTGCACAAATATCTTCCATAAGCATTTATTTTACACTCAAGGCTGTGTTAGAAAATCATTCCTATATGCAACTCCAGCTAGTAATTCTTACATGGCAAGATGCAACAGATGAACAAAGCAATGAAATAGACACTGAATTTCAAATTCTTTGTCAAGGAAAGATTCATGTTCTTGAACAGAGTTGCCATGTCTCCCAATTTTTCACTTGAATGAAAAGAAAATAGTTCTTACTAGGTAAATTTGATGGCGCATAACGGTAGGGAATCGCATCAGGGACCACATTGCTGGGAAGAGGACATCCTCTAATCATATTCAACAAAGACATATAGATCTCCTCGGCACAACAATCAAACTCTATGTCAGCAACTGGGGAAGTTGTTGGGGGACACATGATGGTTCAATTCAAGGGGAATGCAAGCAGAACTTCAACAAAAGCGTTTGCTGTTCAAAACAATATAGGGGAGGTAAGACAAAATGCAAGAGAACAAAATGATGGGAGAAAAACAAATTACTCTTCAAGAATGCACCAAGAATTCGAATACCAGCTATTTGATGATCTGATTTCCAGAAGTTGGATAAGAAAATGTGGAGGAAAGAGAGAAATAAGTAGAAGATAGATAACACATGCTCATGCCAATTCCATAATTGAACATTTGTAAGTGAAGATATAATGATATGTACAAGATCCAGTTATACCAGCATATTCATAAACGTGAAGAAGCCCCAGTCAAATCTTTGATTAACTGGTGACAAGAAGTTCAGAAAATTGAGTTTACATTTAAGCAAACCTGCTATAGACAACTGTTATAATTGAGAAGAACCAATCTGATAACCGAGTATGAAACTACTGTATTTAAATTTAACAATCCGACACCTTTGATCCCTCAAAGAACAGCTTATTCAAGCATATTTCCGTCAGGAAGCAATGCTAGGTGTATATTTTGACGGAATGAGACAAAAGATTAGGGTTTTTGGGTCAAAAATGTCTCTTTTACTTTGGTGCGACTCTATGGTCTCACAGGATGGGCAGGAATAGTACAATAACACTAAATACACACAGAAAAAGAATCCAATATTCATAAATTTTCATTAAATTGGAGTTTTCCGAGTTCCAACAAGCTGGGCAGGTGGAAAACCTTGTAAACTTTAACTGTTCCTTACCTCCATTTTCTCATGATCTGAACAAAGGGTTCACAAACATAAACCAACAGCGGGAGTAACACTTTAAAGGCACGAGTAATACGAACCAAGAAACGCCAAGATATCGAATTTTGAGACGAACCCCATAACAAAATCCATATGAAACAGCATCAAACACAAAATCAAGCATTGTTTTCTCAGAAACTAAGCCATAAACTTCCAATTATTTTCCCATAATCCAAACAGGAGAAAGACGACAGCCTAATCCAAGATATGCACGAGAACTATAAATAATGACGTCATCAACATAGCTAAGCACAAGAATATACCAGAATCAAGGATTGAACTGTAAACCAAAATATGAAGTATCTAAAGCCCAAACCTTTTCAAAAGAAAGCCAGAGGAGATGATATCCACTTGCTCATTTACTTCCAGACTAAAAGAGACTGAGGCATATATATAGGCATTGGGAGTAACCAACAGTTTCTTAACCATGGTTAAGCACACAATTAACTGATCAGTAAAGGTTTGTGGCTTATCTTCATTGGCGAAGGCTCATGCAAGCAAGTGGGACGTACTGTGGTTTGACCAACACTCGATGTTCCCGGTCCACTATAACTGAATGTTGTCTCTTCCGCGAAATTTCTTTTATTATAAATAATACTACTCTAACTCCAAGATGCTGGTGAGTTAATAAAAAGATCTTCCAGTTTAAGTAAAATTATGGGTTTAAATCGCTCTTATGTATGTAGTAGTTTAAAATTTAAGGTTAAAGTTTTGTTTCCGATAAGGGACCTACCCAACTCAAACGAAGATTAGTCTAAAGTGGATAACTTAAAGATGTTTTCCTATAATTGAGACCCTTTTAGGACATCTCGTGAAAAAAAACTACTACTATTACAAATAAACTTCATTAAAAATTAAATAAAATCGAAAATTTTAAAAGAATATTATTCCTATATATTTAAAATTTTGAAATCTAATTATAAAATAAGATTGTTAATTAAAAATTAATTAATTAATTTTAATTTATAAAAATTAACTAGTTTATAAAAATCGAATTTAGAGATGGCAGTCTTAACCTGGCCAGCCCGACTCTGGCTTGGGTTAGCCCGGCTTGTTGTCTGAACGATATCGTTTTGTTAGGAGGTGCTTGTTTGTAGGTAATAAGAAAAAATGTATGAGTATGAAATGAAAATTCATGTTTTGTATTAATAGAGATAACACTTTCATTCTCTTATATTTATCAATATTTTATTCCTCTGAATTATCAGAAGAATGAAATTTATTTTTTGATTATATTTTATTATCATTCTTTATTATATTTATTCTTATTTTTATTTCTATTATTTAATGTGAAACAAGGATCACCTCAATTTATTTTTAAAAAAAGTGTAAACAGGACAAGTTGGTCCGTCGAGTCATAGACAAGACCATGGGATGAGTTTGACGGATTGGTTAATTAATAATTTGATGAAAAATAAAACCTAAAATGTTGAAAACCAAATTTATTGGTAGACTGAAAAAATTAATTCTATTTTTTTAATGATTTCTTAAGACCCAAATTTTCTCACGTGGGAAGACTTTGGATGTTTTCTTTCTATTCAATTTCTCTACTTTCCCAAATCCCAAATGAAATCTAACACGAATATCGAGAAAAATGAGATTTAAAATTTTATATTTTTTGTGACTATTTTAATTTAGTAATAAATTTTAAAAATTAATTTAATTAATTAATCTTTTAAAATTTGTATAAATAAGATTAAACCGTGATTTACCCTCTCACGACCTGGTCGGGCCTGGGTGTGGGGGCAGCTGGAGTGGCTGATTCCACCTTTTGAGACAAGATTAAATTTTTTTAATGATATAGTTAATAGATAAATATTCATGTCAATATTTTTAAAATCGAACCAATTCGATTAATTTAATAGTAACAATTTTAAATCGATCAACTTCTTAATTCGTTTTTTAACTTTTCGATTCGATTTAGTTTAATAATTTTTGTTGTAATAATAATCAGATTATTAATTAATCTGATCAGTTTTTATAAACTAAAATAGATCGATTAATTTTTATTTAATAGTCTCATTTTTAATTAAACTTTAAAAATTTTAAAAGTAAAGATATAATTTCTCAATTATTTTCAAAATTTTAATTTTATTTAATTTTTAATCAATTTTATAACGATCTAATACTGATCAGATTTTTTAAACCTTAAACTTCTTATCTTATTAGTTTAATTTTCAATTTGTTTATTTAAACACTATTTATTATAAATGATACATTAGTAAAAAAATAAATTTTATTTTATTTATACAAATTTTAAAATGTTAGTCATTAAATTTAAAATTTTAGTAAATTTGAAAAAAAAGATGTTAAAAGGTTGTTTACTGTTTAATTTTTGTATCTTAATTTTAGCATTAAACTAAATATATTTTTTATTCTTGAGATTGTAAAATTACATTAAAAATTATATCTTTGTAAAGCTTTTAAAAAATTGAATGAGTTTTAAAAATATTATATATTTTTTCCTTTAACTATAAAAGCCTTAGATTAAAAAGAGCTCGCCGCCGATTTGCGCCGCCAGGTGAGTGATGCGTCGGAAGTTTGCTTACGTTGTTTGAATTAACGTTCGATTTCTGAATCTTGAACTGTGTATGTGACAGCAATTGATACATACGTTGTTGAGGGTACATGAACGCTTGATGAGAAGTGTCGATGTTTTGGCGGCAACGAGAGAATTGAAGAATGACGTTGATTCTTTGGGGAAAAGCAGAGGAATCGCGTCGCCTGATATCAATTGTTCGCTTATCCAAGTCGTTAGGGTTTAGCAAGCTCGTCTGTATGAAATAACTCTCCGTATTCCTCAAGACTCAGGATCCAATTATAAAAATTGGAGTTGGGTTTTCGCCATTTTTCCTCTTGAGCTTGTTTTTTAACTAAAGTTTGAATTTTTCTGATACAGTTGTGTTCTTTGTGTCTCAGGTTCTTCATGTGCTCAACACAGTACACTGAGGGTGGTTCCTGTGTTCAATAATCCGGTTGTTAACGAGATGGGGATTGAGGTGGTAGCAGAATTTTTGTCTAGGAAGTATACAATTGCTAGAGAGAGCTGTTTCTATACGGTATTTTACGTTTCTAACGTTCTTCTTTTCAATAAAAGTAGAATACATTCTTGATTTTTAGAAAGTCAAATGCACAATGTTCGTAACTGCTTTTTTGTGCTAGAGAACTCATCGAAGTCACTCTTGTATGTTCTAGTGTTTGTCTATTTAAATGGTTGGTCTTACATGCCTTTCCACAATGTTGAAGTCTGATCTGGGGCAGATTCACAACTTTATTCTTGGTAATTATTGAACTTTTCAACTGACTTGCACTTGTTTGTGTTGATTCTGTGCTTGGAAGAAAATTTCTTTTGTAGTAACAAAACTTTAATTCCAAATTAAGTGCCTAAACTGAGCAGAAGTTGTTAGATTATCTGTAGCTCGTTATGCTCTGCAGTTAAGCTGTACTTTACCGAAACACCATAGGATTCCATAAAGACTACAGAAATTCTTCCTTCTATTTGCCAATTGAGAAAATATCCTCATCAGCTAGTCCTGTGGTTCACATGGTTAAGTCTGGTTTTGATAGTCAAGCAGTATGAATTGAAAAATGGAAACTTTACATTCTGACCATCTATACTTGGATAAAAATGCTTAATCCTATGCCATGCCAGGAGAAGTTACTGTAAGATCTACCTTATTAATGACAATGCTTGGTTGTATTCTGATGTAGTTGAGCCTTATTGTAGATTCAATCCCATTGTGATTGATCCACCCCCGGAGCATGCAAGTTCGTGCCAGAAACTCAAGTAATCTTGTGCATATTTGCCTTTGAGCTCCTTGAATCTTTTTGGTTTGCTGGCATCTCAAAACGTGTATTTCTCATGATCATGATGGCTTTCTTAAAATCTGAGCAAGTTCGCTAGCAGCTAAAATGGTGTATTCCTGAAGAAACTGATTTAATTTCAAGAAACTTTGCGTTGCGAACATGGAGGTTCCTAATTTGGTTCTAGGTATCCTACTTTGACAAACCGGCATCCGCTTTTTCTTCTTATCAAGCAACTTATTCATGTAGATGGAGCACTTGGGCGACCAATAGGGAAGAAGTTGCGAAATCTAAAAAAATTATTACCAGCACGGAGATTCAGTAACCTAACCAGTTTCTATTTGTTATTGGTTCTCTTCATATCTTCAATTTTCATGGTGATTAGTTTGCGAATCGGTACACCAAATGATTTGGTTGTTTTCAGGCCACAGGTGAAAGCAGATGCTTCATTGATCAATGCTTTAGACCTCTTTCATCATAAACCTCACAAGTGCCTTTTATTGGGCTCCTGTCATGGAAAGGTTAGAGCAATCCGCTACATGTTTCGGGCTGTAAATCATTAGTCAGATTCTCTTAAACTCCTTGTTGCTGGAATTCATAATGTTAAACTTTTCTTTCTTTAGGGGGATGCTCAGGCTCCAGGTTCTGAATGGCTGTCTAGCTTGAGCCATGTAAAAAATTGATCAGGTCATTATCAGCACCTCAGGAGACTACTCGTGAAAGCCCCCTGTTGAAGGTAAGTTGCTGACTTTTGGCATGACAGTTTGTTAATCGTTAATTATGATGGTTTTTGAAGCTCTGAAACTGATATTTTGGTCTAATCATGTCAAAATCAAGTTCTTTTACCCTACGTTTGGTTGCTGTCCGTAGGAGTGATGACACTGGACACGGACACTAAAGTCCATACCTTAATCCTGTTTG
>JAOTIZ010000006.1:2552174-2574183 GCA_027123425.1 Erythroxylum panamense | reverse complement strand
GTCCAGTCAGTCCATACTCACAATCAAACACCGGAAAATCATGAATGCATGTACCTATGGATAAATGCATATGCAATGAACCTGTTCCTCTATAATTAGAGGCCAGTAACATGCTCAGTCAATGGATGCAGTGCAATCCTATCAGTCAGTCCCGAATTACCATAATACCCTTGCAACAGTAACGAGATGTTATAAAAAATGTTACAACTATTTTTGCTCTCTCTTCTTTCTGTTGTGTCGAGTCCTTGGTTGAAGAAAAAGCGAATATGTGGAAGACAAAAAACAAGTAAAAGTCATAGGAGGGGACAAGATATGGGGTTTTCCATATAGGATAGAACCCACAACCTAACATTTTATCCTTCAAAATCTGCGAGAATATACTGTTGCGATGAAGTTGTCTTCAAATGTCAAATATTTTATTCAATAAAAATTACATCTTAACTAATAATAATTGTTTAGTGCTATGATTATACAAATTATAAGCTTTAAAATAATCATTAAAACAAAAAAATGCAATTTTTTCTTTTGTTGCCTAACTTTCTTCTTTTCTCACGTGACATATAGGCATAAGCAATACATCTAAAAATTTTAAAGTGATCGACATTTGATCTCCTTTCTCTATAATTCTTCTGGTATCATATTCTCAACCGTTAGGCTCCTATCCAAAATGTGAATATTCCAAATATCAGCTTTTGGATAAATTATTTTTGGATTGCGATAGACTTCTCACCATGTTTAAGATTGTGCAATTCTTTCTTCCACACACGCCATTTAGTTATGGTATGTAGACTATTATCAATTGCCTTTTGATTACATGCTTTTTGTAAAAATTTGAAAATTCATGTGAATAATATTTCCTTCCAGGACTAGTCAACAGTACTTGTATTAGATTTCCTATTTCTTTGTCAACCATTTCTTTAAGGCTTTTAAAAACTATCAAAGCTCTACGCTTTCCAAGTTTTTTTTCGAGTCAGTTTTTATGTATTTACTCTTTTAACTTGTATGATTACTATCCTGTTACATTTAGATATGAGTATACTGAAAACAGCCTCTCTACTATGAATGGGTAAGGCTACGTACTATCAGACCCTCTAGATCTCGCTTCACTGTGGAACTTTGAGATATGATGATGATGGTGATGACCTCTATTGAATAATGATTGATTGGCACACAAGTATCAGAATGTACAATCTCCGATACATTTCTTGCTTTGCTTAATGTTGTTTACTGGCCATGCATTTTTCGTATACATTTGAGGTGTTTGTGAAATGTGGGAGACCAATAACCATACTTGTTTTTTTGTGGAAGTGTCTGCAAACTTCTAGACTTGAGACGAAATCGACGTATTAGTGTACAAGATTCTTCGCTTTGCGGGTACGGGGAGAGTTATAATATATGTATCATTCTTTTTATATTTTTACAAAGAGATTATTTCTGTAACTTGAATTTGTAAATTTATGGTCATAAAAAAGCAACTTTACCATTTTCAGAATTGAGATATGAGCATAACGAAAATGCCACAATCAAGCCTGATCAGCTAATTTTGCTACAAAACATGACTCATTAATATTGTTGCGGTAAAGAAAAAACATTCTGTTTGTTATTGTTAAACTTCTGGATCAAATCCTCTCCTGGGTCAGCTCTCCTACGGGCCTGGACTTCATCCTTTGGATTAATTATTTGCTACATCTTGCAATGATCCAGCCCAACCGAATATCTGTACCTCCCTGCTATGTCAGTAGCACACAACTTCAGTGCACAGTACACAAATCGGCTACTGCTTGCACCAAGCCATCACATGCCAGCCTTTGTCCCTTTATTCCCCTGCATTTGTTACATTCTTGTTATGTAAATACAACACTAGTTCGTTAGAATCTTTACAGCTAGTTTTTCGCTTTTCTAGTATAAATAGCACTTAGCTTGTACATACCATTTGAGTCTTTGGTGAAATTAATACAGAAAAACTTCCCCACTTCCCATATTGAATTCGACATTCTCTATGTTTAATGAAATCTCGTAACCCTTCTTTTGCAACTGACTAATAATTAATAGATTAGTTTTTAACTTTAGAACAAATGGAAATTGGTAATGATTTGGGCAATTTACTTGGAACTGTCCTTTAAGAGAATGGTCACCACAAATGAAGGGTCTATAGCTTGGAATATATATTTCTTTGTCTTAAGATCCTTTAACTTCATACCTTCAATTTCTGCTTTCTGTACATCAGACATTGCTGTGCCATCTGCTAGCTGTAGAATTCCATTCAAAATGACTTGGTACGACTCTTTTGATTTCAAGAATTTCTCCATCAATATACTCGAGTGATCATAATAGCCATCAAAGCGAAGAATCAAAGATTATACAACTAAAGAAACAAATCAACTAAATAGTACTCATTAGCTAATTAGATGTTGATAGTTAACGGCAAATATTACATTAATAATTAGGTTGAACATAAAAAAAGGAAGAAAATAGCAAATACATAAAAGTATAAACTGACTCATAAAATCTCAATAAGCAAAACAAATTGTACGAAGTATTAACTAATTCCTGCAGACTAGGACACACGAAACGACTAATTTTTATCTAACGTCTTTAACGTTACATTCAAACTAATTCTATTTCAAGCTCTTTGGAGAATTATCTGCGCTCCATACTGAGGCTGAACAGTCAGGATCATTATAGGTGCATGTACATATGTTGGTGATAATGTAAATGAGTATCGACGAATGATCATAGAGAGAGCAATTTTAACCTCGACCATGGCTAAATTCTGTCCCACGCAGATTCTAGGTCCCAGACCCCATGGAAAGAAAGCAGACAAGTGTTTTCTAGGCTCACTAAATCTCTCTGGATTGAATTCATCTACGTCCTCTCCCCATATCTGAACATCGTGGTTGATAGCCATTATTGGAAGGGCAAGTTGTGTGTCAGAAGGAATATTAAGGCCTCCAAGCTGAACATCCTTGCAGGTTTTCCTGACCAAAAAAGTGACAGGAGCATAGAGTCGAAGTGTTTCGTTTAAGATCATCTGTATCTGTCGATCATAAACCACAGCAACCCATTAATGAGTGATTTAGTAAAAAGTTGCAGAAAGTTAGACAATGGTCTCACAAGCTTCAGTTCACTTAGGGTATTTGCAGTGGGACTCTCTTCGTCACCAAGAACTCGAGTCACTTCTTCACGAGCCTTGACTTGCCAATCTTGATGGATTGATAGGAGTACAATTGCCCATGTCAAGACATTGGCACTTGTTTCCTTTCCTGCAAAGTAAAAAGTCTTGCATTCATCGACTATTCCTTCAATTTCCAATTCATCTGCTTCACCATTGTGATTCTTGTAGGAAGACATTAGCAAGCTTAACAAGTTTCTTGCGTTCTCTTCTCTCCTGTTGTTACTGTCGATTACCTTTCGGATAGATCGATCAATATCCTTGTCTATTCTCCACCTCTCTCTATTTGTTGCAGTTGGCAAAAACCTGTAATGACAGAAGGAAGAGGCAAGGTTATAAAATCCAGCCACTTATTCCATGGAGAATTAAGAAGAAACCAATTGGCAATTTTGTTTATGTTCAGGCCTGAAGATAGGAAGAAACTTGAAGGCAATGGAGGCATGGTGAGCAAGCTTTTCTTGTAGCTCAAAAATACTTTTCCCTTCTTTAAAACTGCTTCCGAACATTGTTGCAGAGATAATATCAGCGGAGAGTTGATGGAGTTGCTTGTGTACATCAATCTCCACTTCATCTCTGCCAGTGCTGCCTTTTTTTTCCTCCCATTTCCCAAGCATCTCTGACGTAATCTCTACCATTTTTGGAACCCAACCCTGCGTAGAATAGAACTAGATGCATTAACCTTTATAAAACACAAGCCTGTATTCAACGTGTATTTCCAGGGACGACAGAGGTCCGAAACCCCTTCAACAGGGTGCGGTTTGTGTTTTAAGTTGTCAAATGACTTGCCCAAAATTAGGTCTGCTCATTTGGATCTTAAGTTCCAGAAATAAAAATTGAGTTTTAAGAATTAATTCATGAATTATATTTGAATTTTAAAATTAAATTAAAAATAAAGACCATGTTTGTATTAATAAATTTTATAAATACTTACAATTATTTGAATTTATACCTATTATAGAATATCAATTTTAGATTAATTAATATTTATATATTATTGTATTAATAATTCTTATCAAAACTATAAATATTGTACAAGATTGTGTCTTATTTTATTAAAAGTTAATCTTATATTGACAAATAACTTATATTTTGTATAATCAATAAAAATAAAAAATATGACTTATGAACTTTAAATTTAAAACTTTAAAATGATCTGAAAATAAAGTCTATTTTATAAATTAAATCCCATATGAATTTGTTTTTAATTTTAAATTAAGTTTTAATTAAATTTGAAAATTTCAAGTTTAATTTTTATTTTTAAAATTTAAAAACTATCACATATCCTCTTATACTTAATTATTAATTAAACTAGTCTTTTAAGTTCCTACCTTGATTTTGGTCCCATAGACTGATACGAGATGATTAATTTTCAATTTCAATTGAAGTTCAAGGCCATAAAGAAAGAAAGCAATTAAGAAAGTAAAGCAAACCTTAACGTGGTCCATGTTCAAGGCCAGACTACAAATCCTTCTATGAAGACCCCATTCCTCGCCCGTCAGTTCAATGAGTCCTTTCTTTCCAAGGAGCTCCCTCACCAATGGATCGGAGCACCCCTTGTCGAATGACCCACCCGTATTCATAAGAACCTCCTTGATCATGGTCGGGTCGGCTATAACTAATACGGGCCTGGTTCCTAACCAGTACAAGAAACTTGTACCATGCAGAGCAGACCATACGTGATACCTAGCAAATGCACGGGGAAGGATTTTGTGATCCAGGGTCATCGGTTTAGACACGGCCTCCGCCGCCAAACGGCGGATCTCCACCGTGTTGCCGAACAGGGGGCAGTAACCAGGTCCGCGAACGCCTTGTTTAAGAAAGTGAGATTGGATTTTGTAAGGAAGCCATAAGACATGGTATACAAAGTTTATCGTCGACACAACTCCGATAGTTGTTAACAACATGACAAGAAATGTAAGAAACATGATTGTAGTGATCAAGGAAGTGAAGAGACAGCGAGTGACGAACTCGGTGCTGTCTATCGGTTTCTTTAATATGGGATTTTGAGAATAATATATGTCATTATATTTAATTTGCTTCGTCGATGTGATATCAACCCATTCGATGTTCATGTCAGGAATCCCATATCGGACAAGTATAAGAGCATTCAACAATTTATAATAATGTGTAAATCTCCTCCTCTTTAGCTAGTTTTTGGGGATGAGTTAGGTACTTTCTAACATGGTATCAAAGCCAAGTTAATTTATCTCGATGGTTTGGAGCGATGCCGGTTATATCCTTTTGTCTAATATGTCCATCAGATGTCCAGTTCTGTTCTGGACTGAGGGGGGTGTGTCAGAAACCCCACATCGAATAAGTATAAGAGCATTCAATAATTTATAATAATGTGTAAAGCTCCTCCTTTTGAGCTAACATTTAGAGATAAATTATGCACTTTCTAACTCATCACGAGAGCAAACTACTAATGTCAACGCATTAGGTGTGATTTCTAAAATATAAAAAACCTGAAGGAAACACATTTATAGATTAAAGGATGGTATGTCCAATAATTTTCTTTTGATTCGGTGAAAACAAACTTGCGATCATATCAATAAACATATGTAAATCTCTGTAGGTCCGCATGTCATGGATGAGACAATAAAAGGTTTGACTCAAAATAATAATGGGATTGTCTTCAATATAATTACTAATATGTTAAAAATTAGATCATAAATTAAATTAATAAATTTTAACTTAAATATTTAATTACTATTAGTTCGATATCAAATTGATGTATAATAAAAATTAAAAATTTTTGGAATAGAATTATTAAAAAAGAGATTATTAAATATCAACTGATATATTCTAGTTTAAAAAAATTAAATTACTTACAAAAATTGACTAATTAATAATAAACTAGTTAATTTTAATAATAAAAGTTATTAAATTAATAATTGTCTAAATAAAATCTTTTTGTTAAGTTTGATAAAAACTACATTCGATCGAGATTAAAATTGTTTAAATCTAATTTAAAAATCGATGTATTTCGTACTCAATTTGAGTTGTCACCATCTCAAATTTTAGAGTTGTTGGATAATATAACATAATGTAGACAGCTTAATTACAAGTGACAAACTAGTGCTAAATGATTTTTAGCATTTGTATTAATGAAAAAAAGACATCCAGGCCTCGTAATTATTTCTAAAAAGAGAGTGAAAAGTGTACTTAAAGGCCTAATGAAATAATTCTCAACTAGGGAGAAATCCTGGTGAAGAGAATCTGAGCACCGTACTGAGGCTGTAACGTGATGACCATGAATGGGGCATGGACGTAGGTAGGACACAAAACGAAGGAGTAACGCCTGATGACCATGGCTAGGACAAGTTTTGCCTCAAAAAGGGCCAAGTTTTGGCCAACACAAATCCTGGGGCCTAATCCAAATGACAGATATGAAGCTAAGTGCTTTCTAGGCTCGTTGAACCTCAAAGGATTGAATTCGTTTGCATCATCTCCCCACATCTCTTGATCACGATGTGTTGCTATTGTGGGAATAATGATCTGTGTTCCGGCAGGAATTTCCAACGTCCCCAGTTTAACATTCTTTGTTGCTTTTCTCCCTAAACCGACAGATGGAGAGTATAATCGAAGTGTTTCATGGATTATTAAGCTCACCTGCAATTTATCAGTAACCATAATCAAAAGCTTGTTCTGTAACTTACAAGTGAAAGTTATGAATATTTTGACATACAAGTTTAAGATTATGTAAATCCTCTGCAACTGGAACCTCTTTTGTTCCAAGAACTCGTAACACTTCTTCTCGTGCTTTGTCTTGCCATTCTTGATGTGATGCCAAGAGGAGGAGTGCCCAAGTTAAGAGATTCGCAGTGGTTTCTTTTCCTGCAAAGTAAAAGGTCTTGGATTCATCTATAATCTCCTCCACTCCCAAAGTTTCTTCCTCACCATTTCGATTTTTATGTGAAGACATCAGCAGACTAAGTAGATTGCTTGAGTTTTGTTGAGTTGCTTTAGAACCGTTGTCTTTGATCAAGATTCTCACTGAGTCACGAATTTCCTTCTCTAGTCTCCAACCTTCCCTGTTCTTCTTGGTAGGTATAAACCTGTAAATGGATACATAGGAATGACTACCATTGAAGCAAAAAATTACCATGTATATGTATTCATATTACCTGAGGCCTGGAATGTTTAAACTTCTCAGTGACTCGGCGGCGAGGTGCATTTGCTGTTCTTGTAATGCGAATACGCGCTTCCCTTCTTCGTAACTGCTTCCAAAAGCTGTTCTTGATATAATATCTGCTGAGAGGTCTTGAAGCTCCTTATTCACTTCTATCTCCATCTCCTCTCTTTCTCCTCTTATTGCTTCCCATTTCTCAAGCATCCTCATTGTGCATGTTGCGATTTCTGGCACCCAACTCTATTACAAAGATTTGCTATCAGTTCTCCACACAACAACTCTACTCCAAGGACTTGGGAAGATGTAGGGAATCTGATGAACCCTTTCCTTACATCTCGGAACACGAAACGGATAACATAAGAAATATAAGAGGTAAGAGTAGAGAACACCTTAACTCGCTCCAAGTTGAAAGCTTGGTTTGAAATTCTCCTGTGAACAGCCCATTTCTCTCCGTCTAGTCCAAGAAGCCCCTGTGTGAAGAGCATCTGAACCTGAGGAGGGAGATCACTCTTCTTAAACGACACATTCGTGTTGATCAGAATTTCCTTTATCACCTCCACGTCGTGAATCATCAGCATCGGCCTCCACGTGATCCAACAAAGGAAAGTCCTCCCGTACACTCCAGACCACTCGTGGTAATAAGGCAAAACCCTGCGAGTCACGTCGTGGCTGAAACTCATAGCTTTTGCATTAGCTCTAACGTAAAACCGACGCATCTCCAGGACGTTTCCGATGATCGGAAGGTAACCAGGCCCATCGACGCCTTGTCGTTTGAAGTGGTCTTGAATTCTGAAGGGTACCCATATCGTTACGTATATGAGTTTCAAGATACAGAAAGTAAGTAAAAGGGCTGCTGTAAGTTGGAGAAGAACAAGAACGTCCATGCTTCAACACCTGTCTCTTAGAGAAAGAGAGAAAGTCAGGGTTCAGCTCCGGAGAGTAGTTTAAAGCTGTGAAGAAAGTGGCTTGCTGGTTTATATATTGAATATCAAAGTTGACAAAATTATGCAGTCAACCTTCTTCTTCAAATTATTATCACAATTAATCAACTGTCTTCTTTAAGAACAGTGAACTAGATTCTTTTTTATTGAGTAAAATGAGAGTACTGCCCCTAAAAAACTTCCACAAGCGTAGAAAATCTTAGTATGGGCCCTAACAAACGCCCAAATTCATGGAAAATATGAATATTGCCCCTAACAAACTTCCGCAAGTTCAGCACACGATTCCAGTTGTTTTCAAGATTATGACAAGAATAGTAAGAAACATGGTCAAAGACTCTGACAGGTATAGTAGCATGTTGGTCTTATCTATGTGATTTTTAAAGTAGCGTTCATAGTATATTGTAAACTAGAGGGAAGAAAAGAAAAAGAATACGAAATTAAGTTAAACAAGATGGAATACATACAGTTCATCGTAAATCCTCTGCAACTTGGAAGCACGAAACACTTCTTCTCGTGCTTTGTCTTGCCGTTGTTGATGTGATGCCAAGAGGAGTAGTGCCCAATTTAAGGGATTTGCAGTAGTTTCCTTTCCTGCAAAGTAAAAAGACTTGCTTTCATATATAATCTGTTACAGGTATTACTACAAGAGAAACAAACACAAAAATTAGCTTGAAGGATGGGAGAGCTCATAAGCTTACAAATTTTACATCAGTTTCTTTTATTACCAATGTGGGACAATTAGATCGTTATATTCGACCACGCTTCTCAACCCAAGCATCGGAAGGCTAGCTATGCACTAGACCCTTTCTAGCTCCAGGCGAATACTGGTATACTGACGTCACCATTTATGTGCCCATGGGTTGGCTATACACTAGACTTTTTCTAAGCAAACACTGTAATGCCGACATCATCACTCGTGAGCGTGGCACGAGAACTTGAAAGAGTGGTGTTAGCTTTGATGTCAATTGTTACAGGTCTTATGAAATAACGAACCTCAAAAGTTAACTTGAAGAGTGGGAAAGCTCATAAGCCTATAAACCCCACATCAGTTTCTTTTATTACTGATGTGGGACAATTATACCGTAGTATAATCTCCTCCACTCTTGAAGTTTCTTCCTCGCTCAGTATAAAATTATATTTTGGATTTGACGACAGATTATAGCTTTAATTTATAGCATCTAAACTCCAGTTGTTTGAAGGTGAATTGCTTGAAGAATAAGTGTATAAAAGCTAATAAAGTTGAAATTAGTGGTAGCAAGCTTGTGAAACACTTGAGATTTCAAGATTTTAATATAAAGGATAAAGGGATATGAATCTGATTATGTCTTCACTTAGCTATGCAATTATATCCTAAATAATCAATATTTCCAAAACGTTTTTCTCTATTCACGGTGAAAATATAATAAATTTTCTCTGTTCTTTAAATTTAATACTAATGAAATTGAAGTTTATTATCCAAGTAAGACTTCTAAATTTTATTAAAATTAATATAAAAAAATTAACTAGTTAAATAACTTTAGTGATTATTTTTAGTTTTATGAATTAAGAAATTATTGAAATATAATTAAAATTAGAACGAACTAGTCGAGCACATTGTTTGTAGCAAAAAAAATATTTATAATTGATTTAAGAACTTACGAAATTATCAATTCTAGATAACTTTTCATACAATCAAAAGTTTGGAATGTTGTTTAACTATGCAACATATTGCAATGAATCCTTGTAGTGACAACTGAGTTGGAGAAAAATACTCATTTGAGTAAAGTTTTAATTATTTCACTTCAAATAAAAACAAATTAATTTCATAAGTGGTATTAAATGGATCAACATATAAGATAACTCTTTATGAGATATAACATAAAATTTTAGTGAATAATAAAATTTCATAAGTTGGTTGACAATAGATAAAAACAACAATTGGTATTTCAAAACAATCTTAATTAAGCAAGTATAATGTCACAAAGTTGTAACATGACATAAAAAGAAAAGTCTCTTCAAACACGTTATCACGTAATCTCAACTACATAGAGAAACCCTGCTGAACTGAATCTGGGCACCGTGCTGCGGTTGTAAGGTGATAGCCATGGTTGGTGCATGAACATATGTAGGAGACAAAACGAAATAGTAATGTCTGATGATCATGGCCAGCACAATTTTTGCCTCGAAAAGAGCCAAGTTTTGTCCAGCACAAATTCTGGGCCCTAATCCAAATGACAAATATGAAGCTAAGTGCTTTCTAGGCTCATTGAACCTCAAAGGATTGAATTCATTTGCATCGTCTCCCCACATCTCTTGATCACGATGTGTTGCTATTGCCGGAATAATGATCTGTGTCCCAACAGGAATTTCCAACATCCCCAGTTTAACATTCTTTGTTGCTCGTCTCCCTAAACCGACAGACGGAGGGTATAATCGAAGTGTTTCATTGATTATCAAGCTTACCTGCATGCAATTTATCAGAAACTATGATAGAAATGTTTGTTCTGTAAGTGAAAAGTATGAATGTTCAAACGTACGAGTTTAAGGTTATGTAAATCCTCTGCAACTGGAAGCTCTTTTGTCCCAAGAACTCGTAACACTTCTTCTCTTGCTTTGTCTTGCCATTCTTGATGTGATGCCAAGAGGAGGAGTGCCCAAGTTAAGAGACTCGAAGTTGTGTCCTTTCCTGCAAAGTAAAAGGTCTTGCATTCATCTATGATCTCCTCCACTCCCAAAGTTTCTTCCTCACCATTTCGATTTTTATGTGAAGACATCAACAGACTAAGTAGATTGCTCGAATTTTGTTGAGCTGGTTTAGAACTGTTAGCTTTGATCAACATCCTCACTGATTCACGAATTTCCTTCTCTAGTCTCCACCCTTCCCTGTTCTTCTTGGTAGGTATGAACCTGTAAAATGGATACAGAAGAATGACTACCACCATTAAATCAGAAAAATTAGTATGTATATGTTCAGGTTACCCGAGGCCTGGAATGGCTAAACTTCTCAGAGACTCAGCGGCGATGAGCATTTGATGTTCTTGTAATGCGAATATGCGCTTCCCTTCTTCGTAACTGCTTCCAAAGGCTGTTCTTGATATAATATCTGCCGAGAGGTCTTGAAGCTCCTTACTCACTTCTATCTCCAACTCCTCTCTTCCTCCTCTTATTTCTTCCCATTTCTTCAGCATCTTCATTGTGCTTGTCGTGATTTCTGGCACCCAACTCTATTACAGAATTTGCAGTTAGTTCTCAACATGAGAACTTCTTTACGCGTTGGGACTTGAGAGGCGTTTTGATGCTTAGAAGATGAACAAGGACTAGACTAGATGTCCATTTTTCCTTCTTGAGAGTGGAGACCCATCCAACATTACTATGCTATACTTATGTAGTTCCTATGCTACAGAAAAAGTGTGGTCCTCTCATAATTGTTAACTCAAATTTTGTTATATTATTTAATTTCCTATGCTACAGAAAAAATGTGGTCCTCTCATAATTGTTAACTCAATTTTTGTTATATTATTAACAACATAAATAATCCCGCCATGCCTCTCATCATTCAATAGATAATTTGTATGTTTTCAAGTTAAAGACAAACAAAATTTTCTTGTAATATGACGCAGTGAGAAAGTGATAAATTTCATACAAAATAGAAAAAACTTCTAATTGTATATGAATTCAAAATGTTTCAATTCCTTAAAACGTCTCTAAACAAGGATTTAAATAAGACAATAAACCTAATAGAAATAAAAAAGAAAAATTATGATAATACCCTCAAAATAATACAAACTTAGGAAAACAGCTACAGTCGTTCCACGTCAGTCCCCTCTACTTGAGAAAAATTTGATTTCGATTGCACTAAATCATTTGGATATAAAGGTGCATCTGCAAAGTAGTAAGGAGAAATGCCCGCCACATTAAATGTTTTGGAAATGCCGAAGGCATCTTATAATCCCTCCACATAAACATTGTCATTAATCTTCTGCATAATTGGATATGATCCATATTTCTTATGTTGCAACTTGCTATAAGTGCCTACAGGAAATCGCTATTTTCTCATAAACACCATAACTTGATCACCCACTTTGAAGACTCGTTCTCTCCAATGCTGGTTTGCAGCTTTCTTATATCCAGCATTAGCTTGTTCTAGTTTCTGTCTCACCTCTTTCTGAATGTCCTATATTTACAGCAGCTACATGAATTTTGGGCAATTTAATCAAATTGATAGCATGTTATGGTGTTTTTGTGTAGACAATAGAAAAAAGTGACCTGCTCAAGGCTCTATGAGCAGCACCATTGTATGCAAACTCAGCCTGCGGTAATTTATAATCCCATTGCTTAGGTCCATCTCCACAAATACTCCGAAAAATATTGCCAAAGGTTCAGTTCATTACCTCTATTTAACCATTTATTTGTGGGTGAGCTGTGTTGCTAAAATTCAGAGATAAATCAAACATCTTCCACAAAGTCTTCCAAAAGTGATTGAGGAATTTGCTATCTCTATTAGAAGCAATGGATTTAGGTACCCCATGTAGACGTACAACTTCCTTGAAAAACAACTTGGCCACATTGGTTGCATCTGCAGCCTTCTTGTGATGAATAAAATGAGCCATTTTGGAGAATTTATTTACCACAACAAAAATAGAATCCACGTTGCCTTGGATTTGTGGTAATCTGAGCACAAAATCTATAGATAAATCATCCCAAATATTCTTTGAAATAGGTAAAGGAGTATACAAAATCAATATTATGAGATTGACCCTTCGTTGTCTGGCACACATAGCACCTCTGCACAAGATGCATCACATCCCTTTGCATGTGGAGCCAATAATATCTCTCCTTAATTGCAGCATAGGTCTTATTAAGCCCTAATTGACCAATAAGACCTCCTCTATAAAGATCACGAACCAGCTTCTCCCTCAAGGAAGTTTTGGGAATGAATAGCTAATTACCTTTCATAATAAAGCCATCATGGATGTTAAAGTCACCATCAATGTGTTTATTCACATAGTTTTCCCACACTCCCTGGAAATCTTCTTCAGTGGCATATAGACTCTTCACAATTTCGAACCCCACAACCTCTTGACTCATGGTGACAAGTAGGTTAGCACGCTTGCTTAATGCATCAACCACTTTGTTGTACACGCTAGCTTTATGCTTCAATGTGAAGGTGAACTTCTCTAGAAATTGGGTCCACCTAGCATGCATACCCTTATCATATTTCTTCTGACTTTTTAAATATTTCAGGGTACCATGATCTGTATACAACACAAATTCCTTGCTGATTAGGTAGTGCTCCCATGTCTTCATTGCATGAATCACAAAGTAAAACTCTTGGTCATACGTGTACCACCAACGCCTAGCATCACTGAGCTACTGGCTTCTTTTGTTAGGACAACATAACACCTATCCCCACACCACTAACATCACATTCAACTTCAACAGGGCTTGGAAGTCTAGTAGTGCTAAAATAGGAGCAGTGCACTGTTTTTCTTTCAACACAACAAAACTGATCTCAACTTCTTCTCCCTACTGAAACTTCCCTTTTTTCAGGCACTTTATAATAGAAGCTGCAATGCTACTAAAGTTCTTTATAAATCGTCTATAGAATGTAGCTAACCCATGGAAACTCCTCACATCGATTATTGTTTTGGGGGTTAGCCACTCCCTTATAGCTTAGACTTTCTCTTCATCAACTTGAACAGTGTCTGCTCCAATGATATAACCTAGAAATAACAGCCTATTTTTTTATGAGACTTCACTTCTTCATATTAGCCTACAATTTATTCTTCTGCAACGCTATTAATACTTCCTGCAAATGGGCTATATGCTCCTCCTCTGACTGACTGTATATCAGAATGTCATCGAAATACAC
This sequence comes from Erythroxylum panamense, assembly GCA_027123425.1. NCBI lineage: Eukaryota > Viridiplantae > Streptophyta > Magnoliopsida > Malpighiales > Erythroxylaceae > Erythroxylum > Erythroxylum panamense. The sequence goes on along the minus strand of JAOTIZ010000006.1, from coordinate 2,560,087 downwards.
CACCACAAAATTGTCAATAAACAATTTCAATACTTGATTCATGAGTCTCATAAATGTGATAGAAGCATTGGACAATTTGAATGGCATCACAAGCCATTTATACAACCCCTCTTTTTATCTTGAAGGTTGTCTTCTACTCATCTCCGAGCCTGATTCGGATCTAATGGTATCCACTATGAAGGTCTATTTTTTAGAAGACCTGCGAGCTATGAAGCACATCTAACATGTTATCCAGTTAGGGAATGGGGAACTTATACCTCATATTAATTTTGTTTATGGCCTTGCTATCCACACACATTCTCTAGCTTCCATCTTTCTTAGGGGCAACGATATTGGAACTGCATAAGAACTCATTCTTTCTTAAATTTGCCCCCTTACGCAACAATTCCTCCACTTGCTCTATAAGAAATTCTACCCTTTTGGACTCATCCTATAGTGGGGTAAGTTAGGCAGACTGGCTCCAACAACTAGATCAATGTGATACTGAATGTCCCTCATAAGTGGAAGCCCTATGGGTAATTCTTTAGGCATGACGTTATTTAACTCCTCTAACAACAACTTTATAGCATCTGGAAGCTCTATTACAGCTTGCTTCTTCTCTATTACTAGCATTTGCCTTTTAATTAAACCATGCACTTCTTTGGTCTCCTTTATTGCCTCTTTAAATTAGGCCTTAGAATGGGTTATTGTTAGGATAGCCTACTTTCCACTTTAGAAGTTTTGCGTTTAGAACTCTCGTTCATTAGCAACAAAGTATATTTCTTTATGTTCTTTTGTAGCTTGTATGTATTTTCTTTACCATGATGTTGTGCTGCAACATCAATATGCCAAGATCTACCAAATAATAGGTAACTGGCATCCATGTCTACCACATCAAAATAAATTTCATTCTTATATTGACCGATAGAAAAGGATACCTTGCAGCATTCAGTCACTTAGATCTTATTACCTGCTTTAATCCAGCTGATTGAGTACGGGTTAGGGTGCTTCTCCACCTTCAATCCCATACTACGTAGAACATCTCTCCCTATGATATTTTCATAGCTACCGTTGTCAATAATCACATCAAACACGTGGCTACGAATGGTGCACCTGGTTCTGAATAATTGGTGCCCATGGGTATCATCCTCCTGCTTTGGGGTGATCATCATTCTCTTTATCATATAGTTCTGGCTTTCTTCATTCTTTGCTCTACCATCGAACTCGTAATCCTTTTCTTCACTGTTTGGACCACGATATGCCTTTTCCTCCTCATCCTCACGTTCTACCATATGGCCTACCTTTCTAAGGGGACAATCACTGGATTTGTGGCTTGTCTGATTGCACTTAAATCATTTCCTTAGGATAGGCCTAGTGTAGGGATTAGCCATTTTAGGTGCTTCTTTCATTTCAACCACCTTCTGCTTCCCTGCAACTCTCTATTCCTAGGTTTTACTCTCTGTGATTGTTTTTCTCTTATCAATGATAGTTTTGGAGGTATCTCCACTATAATTTCCACATAATTTGTACTATAATTCACATTGCTATTTTTAGGGGAGTATTCTTACCTGTTCCTCTCCTGCATCAATTGTTCGGCCTTTAAAGCCAAATTTCTAGCTTTAGACAAGGTTCTCACTACTTGCACCCCAATTCTATCTTTAATGGTTAATTTCAAGCCCTTCAAAAATCTGACTACCTGTTGTCATTTCGTTTCTCTCAGGTCATTCCTAGTTGCTAGCCTAGTAAATTCTGCATAATATTCATGTACATATTTTTGGCCTTGTTGGCACCTTTGGTACTGTTGAAACAGAAATTGCTCACAATATGGAGGGAGAAACTCGTTGTGCCATAACTGCCTCATCCTTCTCCACATTCTGATAGGTATTTTGACTTCACGAGACCTCCTAAACTGTAATCTCTCCTACCAAGCAGAAGCTCCCCATCTCAATCTATATACAACTAATTCAACCCTCGTTTCCTTCAAAATCTTCATATACTCAGAAAAATGGTATATCTACCTTCAATTTGTATTCCATTTCTTTGTCACCATAATTATCCCTCCGGTAACCCACAAGTCTTATGGGAGGTTTCTCTTGAATATTCTTCTTCTTCTTCTTCAAAATCATCTAATAAACTGATCTACCACCCATGCTTATGAACGCCAGCAATAGGTAAGACGGTAGGTTGCTTGTGAGCTGCGCCTCCTTGAAGCACTCTCCTACCATCATTCTAGTTCTTGTTGGGGATGTCGAGTCGCTCCTCTAATTGAATCATAATCTCTTCTAGGAGATCATAGCGTTACTCATGACAGTGAAACCTGACATGAATATGATCAACCTAAATTGCCAACTCGTCAATCTCCACCCCATAATTTGGGGTTTCGGCCCTCCGATCATCGTCAAAAGGATTGACGCCAACTCTACTTGGACCACCTAACATTGGGTCGTCAAGCAACCTGCTCTGATACCAAATTGACGTAGCGAGAAAGCGATAAATTTCACACAAAATAGAAATAACTTCCAATTGTATTTGAATTCAAAATGTTTAAATACCTTAAGATGTCTCTAAACAAGGATTTAAATAAGATAGTAAACTTAATAAAAATAAAAAACAGAAAATTACGATAATACACTAAAAATAATACAAAATTAAGAAAACGGCTATAACAATTCTACGTCATAATATAACTAATTAAAAGAAACATTTTTTATTAGTAGAAATTATCTAATGATAAGAGATTTTGAAAACGAATATTTGCACTAGTAAGGTTTAAAAAATCATCATTTGTTATGATAGGATTATATTCGAAAAGTTATGTTAAGCCTAAGCTGAACCAATTTTTTTATCTTTTAAATTTAAAAGATATAAAATGATGTCATTTTTTATAGTTAATTTGCCTTAGACTAGGCCAAACCTAGGCTATCCGAGCCCTAATTCCACTTGAGGTCCATCAATTTGGACCTAACTCGTTGACCATGAGCCGGGTTGGCCTAAACAACTTAGGCCTGACCATTGACCTTAAGTTAGGGCGGGACTCAAATACCAAGTAGAATTTTATCTTCCTCAATAGACCTGATTTTAAATTTAAATATGACTTATTATAAAATATATAAATATAAATATAAATAAAACTGAATTCATGAATTCATAATTTTTTAAAATTTTAATAACTATATAAAATATAATTGTGATGTGTTTTAGATATGAAATCACTTAAAATTTGAATAAACGTCAAATAGAAGTAACTATCGATTAGAAACTAACCACCAAAACCGTTAACCAAGAGGATGGCAATGGGTTAGCCCATGGGCCAGTCTCATTATTTTTTTAAAATTATCTTTTTAAAATTAAAAGTATAAAATAATGTCTTTTTTTAATTAAATATGGGCTTGAGTTACCTAAATCCAAACCTATTCGAGACCTAACTATTCTAAAAAAATGATGTAGAAAAATTATACCTCATATTAGTCTAGGCCTAATTTAACCTACAAGTTAACCCATTAAAAATACCTGAATTTAGGCCCATAATTAGCCCATTGTAGGTAACTTATTATTGGTTACATAAGATAACGAAACAAAGACAAATCTTTTTTTTGAAAAATTAACTAAAATTATAAAGCTAAAACTCATTTCATATTCATTTTAATTTCTATTTTATTGAGATGAATATGAATTTTAATTCAAAAAATATTTATAAATATTTATTTAGAGAATTTTGCATATTCATTGAACTGTTTCCTTACATATCAAATGACAAAACGAAATCACAAGAAAAAAAAGAGAGGTGGAGAATACCTTGACTCGTTCCAAGTTGAAAGCCTGGTTGGAGATCCTCCTGTGTTGAGCCCACTTCTCACCTTCTAGTGCAAGCAGCCCCTCTCCGAACAGCGTCTTAAGCTGAGGAGTAGCCTGCAAATTTTTCTTAAACGACCCACTCGGATTTATCAGAATTTCCTTTATCATCTCCACGTCGTAAATCAACAACATCGGCTTCCACGCGATCCAACAAAGGAAAGTCCTCCCGTACAGCCGTGACCACTCGTGGTAAAAAAGCAATACCCTGTGAGTCACGTCGTGGGTGAAACTCACAGACTTTGCATCAGCTTGAGCGTAGAACCGACCTATTTCCGGAATGTTTCCGATGATCGGACGGTAACCAGGCCCACCGACTCCTTGTCGTTTGAAATGGTCTTGAATTCTGAAGGGTACCCATATAATTATGTGTATGAGTTTCAAGATGCAGAAACTAAGTAAAATGGTTGCAATAACCTGAAGAAGACGAAGAGCATCCATGCTTAGATAGGTCTCTTGGAGAGCAAGACAGAGAGAACGAGATAGTCAGAGGCTTAGGAGAGTTGTTATCATAGTCGACAAATTACGCATTCTGCTTTCCTTTTTGCATAAATTAAAGCAATGACTCAAATCTCAAATATGTCAATTTAAAAATGGTGCTTGACTTGGAATTTGGTGTCATCAAAATATATAATATATAAGAAGTTGCAAGTTGCCATATTCCAACCATTTATATGTTAAAATACAGGTCTGGGACAGTACTGTAGCTCTGACTTTGTAGCTCATATATAATCAAAAGGTTCGCGGCTACGAACTAAGATAACATTTTGGCTTAAACGCTATATACCACACTCTTGGTATTTTATTTTTTTTAATCTTTTGATTGAGACCATAAGATCATGTCCTTGAGATAAGGAAAATTGATCTATCTACTATGATTGATCAAATATGAAAATTAAGTTTTAAAAATAAATAAGTCAAGTTTAAGTTTAAATTTAAATTTAAATTTAAAAATTAAGTTTTAAAAATAAATAAGTCAAGTTTAAGTTTAAAAGTTAAGTAAAAAAACTTAAAGATCAAATTTAAGTTGGACCTATAAAAGGTGGTCACTTTTGTTTCTCCTTCGCACATCACGTACCCTAGTATTGGCCCCTGGATGAAGAAAATGGTATCTTACATAAAGTATGAAATATCGACGGAAACTTACCGATGGAAAATAAAACGTCGCCAAGTACTGACGGAAATAATACATCCGTCGATGAAGTTGCCTGGAAAATTGAGAAGGGATGAAAAATAAAGGGAAATTAAGGTCCGTCGGTAATGTAATCGGCATTTGTCCGATGTCTTCCATCATGTAGCTCGAACTTTTAATGTAAACAATAACGTTTTGAAAAGTAAACACACGACATCGTTTTGTAACACTTATGAAGTCTTCAGCAGCAAAACGACGTCGTTTTATTATAGCTAAAATGACGTCGTTTTGTTATATGACAAAACGTTTTGCTTCAGGATGAAAACGACGTCGTTTGGTTGTAAGCCATACGACATCCTTTTAGTTAACTAAATAAGTTAAAGCCTCCAGCAACAAAAACGATATCGTTTGATTTTAAATCAAATGACGTCCTTTTCATTGTGAATGAACATTTTGTTATTTAAACCAAAACAATGTCATTTGATTTTAAACAAAACGACATCGATTTCATCCTGAATTAACTTTTCGTTATTTAAACTAAAACGTCGTCATTCAGTTTAAATCCAAACGACGTTGGAACGTTCTGCCATAATTCATTAAGACTTAAAATGCATATATGTTATATTCTTATCAGTCACACTCTCATAATTCATATAATTTCAAATTATCTTTTATTAGATGACACTTTTGCGGTGACTATAGTTATATTTATAAAAATTGCACTTCGAAAAAATATTGTTTTAAGTAAACTAAAAAATATATAGGTAGAAAAAGATTTAATCACTAATTCCCAAAAATCAAAGTTTATGTGAATACCTAGAACATATGAATTTCTTTACCATACAGGTCAATATCAAGTGGCATCAAATGAATACCAATAATTAGCATCATCTTCAGTGATATCAAATTAGAAAAACAAATGATATCTCTAATAATTCATTTCAAAGGAAAATTGGCTAATAGGTCTCACGTAAGCAAAGTAAGAAAATTGGTATTAAACGACAAATTATTGATGGTCATTGCTTTCTTATTGATAATACTGAAGCATATATATATATTTAGGGAGAGATATCATTCTTACATGTACCTAAGGGAGAAAGAGTAATCCATCTTTAAATTGGTACATGAACATTAAAAAAGAATACTCATTTATTTAGTAAGCATCTTGAATATACTATTTACCTATATGATAAAAAAAAATTTAAAAAAAGGGAGGGGAAAATTACTTATATATATATATACCCGTTTACCACCCTTTTGGTAAAAGGAAGATGGAATCATGATATCTAAAGATCATTTATGATGCATAAATTAAAGGGGAGCATATGTCACATATTTCTTTAATATAAGGAGAGCTTACTTATTGTCTTTCATTTTTCATAATATCACCAAAAATTGTATACCAAGTCAATGAATGAGTAAAGTGAACATTGTTAGAATATTTAATGACCGATGTGACTATAGTTTGAATCCTATGAAATGTACTCAAGATGATGATTATTGGGTATTAAATAAAGGGATCTCAAATGGGTTAAAGATCCTTTCCCTCTCTCTTTCAATATGAACCAACATGATGGTTGGTTAAAGTATAAATAAGTTTTAGAAACTTATAAAAGGTTATCTTAACCATTAGAAAAACCTGAAAAGAGATAAAGAAGAAGAGATGAAATAAACTTGTATCAAGAACATCAACAAATAAACTTGTATCAAGAACATCAACATCTTACGAAAAACAATCATGGATATAGGTATGCCAAAATCATTCGATCCAATAAATGCCTTTCAATTGGTATCAGAGCAAGGGTAATGTATTATTTGTTTCCTACCGCCATAAATTGTTTTGTATCGATTTTGTATGATTGTGTTTTCTGTTCATTTTGTTTTTCTGTATTTGTGTGGCATTACTTTATGCGTTGCCCTGCCATGAAAGAAACATAGAAATAGAAACAAAATTAACAATGCAAGTTTTGTTGTTATTTTCATATATTAATTGAACTTCATGCGCAATGCTTTATCAACATCTTAAACAACATATGGATGAATGGTTGTGGATGGATTGTTTAAAAATTCCAGAAATGAATATGAACTTTCGATGGATTGTTTAAAAGAAAAGAAATGAAACTAGAGTGAGAAACTCCATGAGTTTCTATCATGTATTGACCACTGAAGAAGATAATGGTGAATGACGTTATTGTTGACTCAAGCCAAGAGAGGAGAAGAATCCATGAAATAAAGATGTTAGAATAGAATTTAAAAAAAAACCAAAAAAATAGAGGCGTCTGGAGGAAGAAGACGACGGAAAGTCTGGTGTGTGCACTTTCTATTTGTAGATGCTGATACGTGTTCTGCACGTGCCAGATGGGCTTCCAAGCCCAAAATTCAAATTATGCATTGATTTATTTTGGGCTTTTGGGCCATTAAAGACTAAGATTGAGTTAATAAATGATTATGGCCCAGTTATAATAGATTATTTAATTCATAATTGATTTATGTTCTACACATAATATAATTTGGAAAATCAGTGCGATATTATATATTTCTTTGGTACATTAACTATTTTATATTATGTAATATTTGGAATTAAATTTTCATATTATATGATGCATGTGCTATATGACATAATGGTAATTTAGAATAGTTTGTTAATCACCAAAGTGACCAAACTAATTAAATTAAATTTTGTCATGTATATTGTCTAATTAAATGTTTATTGCATGAAAAGCTTGTTAGTCACCAAAGTGGCCTAGCTTGAAAATATTAATCATTTAATTGTGAGTATTTCAATTGTTCATTATGATATGATGCTAAAATGATTGAATTGAACAATTGAGATAATTAATTATAATGTTAGGAGGTCACCCAAAGGTGGACTATTGCTTATAATTAATGACATTAAAGGGACTTTATCAACATATTTAGTTAATATGATTGTATATCTAAAGATAACATG
>JAOTIZ010000006.1:2533673-2550336 GCA_027123425.1 Erythroxylum panamense | reverse complement strand
ATCTTGATGCATTGCTAAAAGAACAAGTGCCCATGTCAATACATTTGCACTTGTCTCCTTTCCTGCAAAGTAAAACGTCTTGCAATCATCAATTATCCCACCAATCTCCAATCTCTCTTCTTCTCCTTTATGATTCAGGTAAGAAGACATCAACAAGCTCAGCAGGTTTCTCGATTTCTCTCCTTTCCTACTATTATTCTCTATTATTCTTCGAATTGATTCACGAACTTCTCTGACAAGTCTCCACCTTTCTCTGTTGGCCACAGTTGGTAAAAACCTGTGATCACTTAAACAAATTATGAAACAAGGCAAATAGAATAAATAACCCAATGGAAAGAATCCAAACCTGAAGAGGGGTATATTCACAAATTTTAAGGCAACAGATGCATGGTGGATTTGCTTTTCCTGGAGCTTAAAAATACGCTTTCCTTCTTCGTAGCTACTTCCAAAAACTGTTCTAGAGATGATATCAGCTGAGAGTTTATGGAGATGTTCATGCACATCGATCTCCACTTCATCTCTTCCATCTTTTATCTCCTCCCATTTCTCAAGCATTTTCTCTGTACTATCTACCATTTTGGGCACCCAAGCCTATGAATTTAGAGAAGATATAAACTTTTCACAAATATAAAACACTACTCTCAATTTTATTTTCCCTTTAAAACGTCACACCTAATTAATATTTTAAAATTTGAGTTAAAAACTAACTTGATCAAACAAAAAATTTAAGATTTAAAAGATTTAATCAGTATTAAATTTTTAAAAAATCAGCTAAATATTGTATAAAATTAAAGAATTTAAAATATAATTAAAAGAAATTATTCTTACGCATAGAAAAATTTAAAATTTAGTTAAAATATTATTAATTGATTTATTTTAATTTATAAGAACTTATTAATTTATAAAAATTAATCTGTTAACTAAAAAATTATTTAATTTTTAACAACAAGAGTTATTAAAATAAATCAAACAAAAAAATTAAAAATCAAATTAAAAAGTTAAACATTTCAAGATTTTTATTGATGAACCGATCAAACTAACTAAGTTTTTTAATCATAGCATCCAATAATCTCACAAACATTTTGATTTCATATATCTAATGTATTTTTAAACATAAATATATTTGTTCAAAAATCTATTTAAAAATGATTAAAAAAAGAGTTGAGATGAGAGTTGACCAAATAGAGAATTAATAAATTAAAACTAGAACTCAAGTCAAATAAATTTTTCATGTATATAATTTTTATTATAAAAATTCAAATTTTAATCTAATAAAAAGGAATTATATTTTTAAACTCAAATAAATTTAAATTCATTACCCAGATCTTGACTCACTTTTAATGTTTTCCAATTTAAATAGTAATTTTGGGAGTTTTGATCTCGATTTTTTCTTAATTTTTTTAAATTAAAAAAATTATAAGTAATTATTGAAGATAATCCAACTAAAAATACTTAATATTAAAAGATTATAGAAACCATTGTAATAGCACCGAATGTTAAACTATTTTTGCTATTCATGCCCGTAATAATTAATTAATTATTGTATTTAGTGAAATTACTAAAACTTAATGATAAAATCTTAATTATTCTATTTTTTCGTAATATTAAGAATTTAAGAGACATGTCATACCTTGACTTGCTCCATATTCAGGGCCAAGTTACAGATCCTCCTGTGAAGATCCCATTCCTCGCCTTTGAGCTCCATGAGTCCTTCACTTCCCAAAAGCTCCTTCAACACCGGGTTCGATTCGATCCGTTCAAATAGCCCACTGGTATTCATAAGAACCTCCTTAATCATGGCGGTGTCGGTTAGAACCAGCCTGGGTTTGGCTCCGAACCAGTACAAGAATGGTTTGCCGTGCATTGCAGACCACTTGTGATAAATAGGAAATGCACGAGGAAGGATCTTGTGGTCCAACGCCATCGGCTTTGAAACAGCTTCAGCCATCAGACGGCGGACCTCCGCTGCGTTTCCGAACATGGGTCGGTAACCAGGTCCGCCTATGCCCTGTTTGCGAAAATGGGCTTGAATTCTGTAAGGAATCCACAAGGTGTGACGTAAAAAGTTTAGTGAAAGAAGGGAAGCTAAGATCACAAGAGAAGTGAAGAACATTGTGAGATCTGTTTGAGCTAGACTTGGAGGAGTGAAAGTTTACCAGTTTAGAGACTAGATGAGTATAATTCTTAATCTTAACGAAGAACATCTTTCATTTTGATTACTTGTTTCGATGCGAAGCACATGGCTTGATTCCCAGTTTCGAAGAACATCTTTCATTTTGCTTCCCAGTTTCGATGAGAACCACATGGTTTGTGTAAGAACATGCAAATTGACTGGAGAACACAAACTTTCCGTACATAATTCTTAAACACTTTACAGTATGGTTCCTAAACTTTTATAATTTGCTATGATGATGGCATTCAAGTGCTATTATGGAGCTACGTGCTTGAAATAAAATACTTTAGCATGGTTTAGGTAGTTGAAAAAATGCTCTTTAAAAATCTCTACAAACTATTCAAATAAAATTGAGTTGGCGATTTAATTTAATTTAATAGTTTATTTAATATGTATTATTCAAGTACTAAAAAATCTACGGAAAAGTATTTTTTCTATATTATCATTTTAAAGTTGCTCTATTAGTTAGGAGTAAGGTTGTATACCGTTAAACTTTTTCAGACCTTACATATTAGCTAAATTTTTACAGTTGTTATTGTCATTGTTGATATCATTATCTTGAAGTTGATGATGATGGTAATAATATAATGAATGTTAGCTCAAGAATTATGATTAACGATTTTGATGTAATATTTCAAAATTTAAATTAAATTTATTTCCTTGTATGATTAATGATCTTATTCAAGAAAGAAAACGTATTTCTTATGATTTTATTCTCAAAAAATAAAATCATAAGAAATACGTTTTCTTTCTTGCAAGAACTTTGATTATGAATTTACCTTATTAGAAATGGTTTATTCCAAACGATCCTACTAATTATGAAGGATGTATATTAGCCACGTGATTATTGGAAGATTTTTTGGCAAAGAGGACACCAAAGTTATTCAGATTTAAGTCTATCCAGTTGACTAATAAGGATGTAAGATGAACCAACGACTAGTTGAAAAAATTGACTATTTAAAGAAGAGTTAGTGAAATTGTGAGCAACAATGAAATGATACAAAAGCTTGTAAAGTTATATTGTCAAAACTCATCAAAAGCATATACATTTTTTAAAGTGATATCTTTGTAAAAATTCTTTTGTGCGTTAAAAAGTGAAATTCTGCTAAGAGAGATTAATAAAGCTCATATCAAGCAAACCTTATTTTTAATTGAGAGCTTGTAGAAACTAGCGAAATACTATTAGTGTGGAAGGCTGAAGAACCTTGAAAATTATTAACTTGTGAGCTTGGAGAGGCTTGACAAATTACTACTTGATTTTATAGTAAAACACTCAAGTTGAATACTTGGGAGCTAAACGTAGGCTTGAGTTATAAGCCGAACTAGTATAAATCGATTGCGTTCTTCTTCTCTCTCTCTTTTATATTTTCGCATTATATTGTGTGTGGGTTCATTTCAGTAAGAGGCTACTTCACTTTTATAATAGGTTCCTTCTGTTTTTGACTTACCCACGATTCCTTTCAATTTAACAAGTGCCTTCTTTTTATTGTTTCGTCAGGACTTATACTTTAGCAGGCTTCTATCATTTAACAGGCTCTATTGTCTGAAAGGCTCCTATTGTTTTAATTTTTAACAAGCCCCTGACTTTATACGAATTGAAAGTAACTTATGAAATTTTGTTTTAAGTCACACACAATTTACCCCATCTTGCGTGTGTTTGCTTTATTATTTGGTATCAAAGCAAGGTTTCATATTTTTGTGTTTTACAACATGTGATAGATTATGGCAAACACCTTGAGAAGTTTTGAAGGATAATCCGTCTCAAAACCTCCTTACTTCAAAGGAAACAACTACTCATACTAAAAAGAGAGAATGACCATATATCTCCAGTATGTAGATATTGAAGTATAGCAAGCAATTAAAGTTGGAATTATAATTCTTACTTTCGATAACGTAGATGCTAACAAGAGAAATGCACAATTAAATGCTAGAAACAAAACATCACCTAATATATGTGTTATCTCCGGAAGAATATGAAAAGATATCCTACTATTTTACAGCAAAAGAAATGTCGGACAAATTACAAGTCACATTTGAAGGAATGAATGAGGTAAAGAAGCATAGAATAAATCTTTAGGTGCATTAATACGAAACTATTGGCATGAAACAGGGAGAGACCATAGACAAATTCTTTCCACATTTCAACAACATCATCACAGCCTTAAAGAACTTGGGAAAGATATATCCAAATGAAGAGCTCGTAACAAAGATTCTAAGGTCACTACCAAAGGAATGGAGACCTAAGGTGACAACTCTAGAAACGGTAAAGGATCTAGATGCTATTTCACTTAACTAGCTACAAGAAAATTTGATGATCCATAAAACCGAGCTTAGGCGAGATGAAGGATCCTCCTACAGAAAAGGAATGACACCGAAAGCAACTAACGAATTAAACAGTGATGAAAGTGACATTGAGTTGCAAATAGATGGAGATGACGAGTTCAATTTTATGATTAGAAAATATGCCCACTTATATAAAAAAAAGAAGCTAATGAAGAAAAGAGAAGTAAACAAGAAAGTTGAAAATAACATGTTCTTATCAAAAGGCAACAATAGCAATAGCAATACATAAAATAATTAAATCATATGCTACCACTATAAGAAGTCTGGGCACACACGATCAGAATATCCTCTTCTTCAAAAGGACAAGTCAGAGAACAGAAAAGGAAGCGATGAGAAGTTAGCGACCAGGCATATTTCTCTTGAGGTTGACCATAAGCAAAAAGTTTTTTAAAAGGAACTTCTGGAAGAAAGAGTAGCTAAGTTGGAAAATACGTTGCTAAAAAATGATTCTGATAAGGTAAGACGATTAGAAGAAAAAGTCGTTGCCTTAGAACTTGAAAAGGAGAAATGTGTTGGAAAGATCTTATCTCTAGAAAAAGATTTGGAACATTTCGTTGATGGAAAGAAGAATCTTGATGCATTTCTTAGTAGTGGTAAATGCATTTTTGGTAAGGCCAGAATAGGATACAATGAAAATAACAATATTTGGTCATACAAAAACTTCTTTGTTAAATCCAACATCAGCTATAGGCAAGATAGCATAAGCTTGCTAACAGGTAAAAATCATAACAACTATCATTAATCTATTTTGTGCGATTACTGTGGTAAATATGGTCGCATTAGTCATTCTTGAAATTTTCATTAAAAAAACTATCTCATATGTATATTTAGAAATCGAAAGGTCAATCAACTAACCCGAAATCACCCATAAAAATTTAGGTACCTAAAATGAGATAATGCTTTATGCAGATATGTTTCAAATAAGAGATAAAGGAGAATCAATGGATAGTTGACAGTGGTTGTTTGAGACACATGACAGGTGAAATATCACACTTCAACTACATTGAAAGAAAAGACATATGTAATGTTGCAAAAATAAAGCAAAGGTCACCGGAATTGGTAAAATTGATAATTCTAACTCTAACTCTATTGATAACGTTCTCTTTGTTAATGGTTTGAAACATAACCTGTTAAGTGTGAGTCAAATATATGAAAAATGTTACAAAGTCATTTTCTATGCATCTTATTATGAAATTGTTGATATTTATAATGATAATTTTGTGTTTATTGGTCTTAAAAATCAGAATATATATTGTGCTTAACTAGAAGACATGTCCTCATAAAGTGTTAACTGTTTTGTCTCTCTAGAAAAGAATTCGTTTATCTGACACAAAAAATTTGATCATGCCAGTATGAGCATTTTATCAAAATTGTCTTAAAATGGGTTAGTAAGAGGACTATTGACCTTAAAGTTCGAAAGTAATAAGGTTTATGAGGCTTGTTTAAAAGATAAACAGGTATGAAGTATTTTTACTCTCAAAAATATTATGGCTACGAACCAACCACTTGAACTTGTGCACGTGGATCTATTCGGTCCACTAAGACTCAGAGTTTTGGTGGTAAACATTATGATTTTGTTCTAGCAGATGATTACTTTAAATTTCATGGGTTTATTTCTTATCAAATAAGGATTATGCTTTTGAAGTGTTTGAGAAGTTTTGCAGAAAAATTCAGATAGAAAAAAGGGACTGCATTACTTTAATTCGGAGCTATTATGGAGGAGAATTTGATAATAAAAAGTTTGAAGAATTCTGTGACAGTAATGACATAACTCACAACTTCTCTTGTCCAAGGACGCCTCAGTAAAATGGAGTTATAAAGAGAAATGACAGAACTTTGGTTGATATAGCTAGGACCATGCTGTGTGAAAGTATACTACCTCATGGATATTGGACAGAAGCAATATCTGCAACATGTTATGTACTTAACAGATGTCTTATAAGAACTATTCTAAAAACGACCCCCTATAAGTTGTGGAAAGGAAGAAAACCAATGTTGTTTACTTTCGAGTATTTAGGTACAAGTGTTTCGTGCTAAACAATAGAAAAGACAACCTTGGAAAGTTCGATGTGAGATCAAACGAAGCTATTTTCTTAGGCTACAGTACAGCTAGTAAAGGATTTAGAGTATATAATAAAAGAACAAAGAAGATAGAAGAATCGATATATGCGGTATTTGATGAAACACTACCTTCGACAACAGCAACTGACTCAGATGATGAAGAGCATCCACTGGTACCTAAAAATACATCAAAGAATCAAACTACATCTATAATACCCTCAAAATTACAAAATCAAGAAGGCCCCTTTAAAGCTAGAACAGAGCAGACTCCTTACCACAGTAAGGGCTTATGCAACAAAAAGCACTAAGAGAATAAAGAGGTCTTGATACACATTAATATATTCTTAGAGATCCTTCTGAAAGTCTAAGAAAAAGATCATTATTCAAGAACAACGTTGTAGCTCTCATGTCACAATTAAAACCAAAGTCTGTTAAAGAAGCTTTTATTGATGAGAATTGGGTCTCTGCCATGAAGGACAAACTGAATCAATTTGATAAAAACAAAGTATGGAATCTAGTGCCTCATCCACAAAACAAGTCAGCTATTGGAACATGGTTGGTTTTTCGAAACAAACTTGGCGAAAATGATTAGGTAATAAGAAATAAAGCTAGACTTATAGCTCAAGGTTACAATCAACAAGAAGGTACTGATTTTGAAGAAACTTATGCACATGTTGCTAGATTAGGATCAATTAAAATTTTACTTACCTTTGCATGCTATAGAAATTTCAAGTTATTCCAATGTTAAAAGTGCATTCTTAAATGGTTACATTAACGAAGAAGCATTTGTTAAGCAACCCCCAGGTTTTGAAGATGAAAACCATCTAGATTATGTGATGGAGTTATCCAAAGCTATATATGGTTTAAAGCATACTCCTCGAACATGGTATGAGAGGTTAAATAACTTTTCACTTGAGAATAACTTTGAAAGAGGGAAGGTCGATATAACTTTATTTGTTAAGAGAAAGGAGAATAATTTACTCATAGTGAAAATATATGTTGATGACATAATATTTGGTGCTACTAATCCATCCTTCTGTAAAGAATTTTCAGCATTAATGCAGGGGAAGTTTGAAATGAGCATGATGGAAGAATTATCATTCTTTCTCATATTACAAATAAGACAAACAGATAAATGAATCTTCAATAGCTAAGACAAATACACAAAGGAACTCATCAAGAAACATCATTTTGAGAATGTCAAACTGATAGGGACACCAATGTACACTAGAGCTAAACTTGATAAAGATGAAGAAGGCAAAGTTATAGATGAGACAAAGTATAGATGAATGATTGGATTACTACTATATCTTACAAGCTCAAAACCAGACATTATGCTTAGTATTTGTCTTTCTGCATGTTTTCAATCAAATCCAAAAGAAAGTCACCTTCAAGCAGTCAAAAGAATCTTTTGATATCTCTACAGAACTATAGATTTTGGACTATGATATCTAAAAACTGATTCATTTGATATAGTGGGCTATTGTGATGCAGATTATGCAGGTGATAAAGTCAATCAAAAAAGTACAAGTGGTCACTGTCAAGTTCTTGGAGGATGTCTTGTATCTCGGTCCTGTAAAAAGCAAAATTGCATAACGTTTTTGATGATTGAAGCAAAATACATAATAGTTGTCAGTT
Organism: Erythroxylum panamense; assembly: GCA_027123425.1. Taxonomy (NCBI): domain Eukaryota; kingdom Viridiplantae; phylum Streptophyta; class Magnoliopsida; order Malpighiales; family Erythroxylaceae; genus Erythroxylum; species Erythroxylum panamense. Next base: position 2,542,121 of record JAOTIZ010000006.1, on the reverse strand, counting down.
GTTGTGCTCAAATCTTATAGATGAAGCATCAACTACAGGATTTTTCTCTAAACTTTTCTCATATTCCTATATTATGTGATAATATGAGTGTTATAAATCTCTTTAAAATTTTGTGCACCATTCTAGAACTAAGCATATAGGAATCAAACATCATTTTCTTAGAGATCATGTTTTAGAAGGAACCATTGATCTTTAGCATGTTAATACTAAGAATCAAATAGCTAACATTTTCCCCAAGCCACTCTCTGAAGATAGATTTTGTGTATTAAGAAAAGAGCTTAATATGTGCAAACTTTCTAATATTATTTCTGCATGAATATTCTTTGCTACTTGTCTTTGCATTTCGTTTAGCAAGCTACGTCTATTATGATTCCTTATAAACTCTCTCTTCGTTTAGTAGGGCCCTTAGAGTTTACAAGGCTCCTCTCGATTTAATAGAGGAAGATTACATGTGTCCTAAAATAGGAAGTTATTAATGGCGTCGTTTTAGTCTTTTTAAAAATGTGCACACAGTTTGACAACTCTACGTACATATCTGTCATAAGATACACAACCGATTGCGCTTCCTCTTTTAGTCTATACGTCTACTCATCCTCTTATGAGATCAATGCTCGAGAATCATTTTGTATACCCTAGGCAAACTTCTCCCGTCTTCTCTGTTATTCTCTATGCACCTTAACTCTTTACAATGCCTCTTGTTTTCCCTCTCAAACTTCACCAAGCTTTCCTACAATGGCAAGAACAAAATCAAAAGGACAAAAGAAATTTTTGACCTCACTTCTACCCATGACGAAACACCTCGTCATGAACAAACCTTTGCTTCTAATTCCTCGTCTTTATCTCCCATTATAGGTTCTCTGGACACTACTACCAAATCTGTTTGTCTCCTCAAGCATCTAAACTTTATAAATACCCAGTCAAGAAACCCCAGAAGAAAGGAAAAGGAAGATTGTTGCTATGTTATCTCTAGATTATCCTGATTCCTCTTCAGATGACAAGGAAAAATCAATCAAAAAATAACATGCTTCTAACTCAAAAGAAGAAGAAAAAGAAAAAGGAGACTCAGAAGAAGAAGAAGAAGAAAAAGGAAAAGAAAAGGGAGAAGTAAAGAAAGAAGTAAGTGAAGAAGAAGAAGAGACTTTCAGTAAGGGGGAGTTACTAAAAAATTTAAGATTCCATTTACCTATTCTTTCCCTACCCATTCCCACTCTAAAAAAACTTACGCAATTCCTAAATCTGGTCTCCAAGTAAAGAAAGTGCCTGAAGAGCACTAGGCAATAAATGACAATGGTTCAGATAAAGAACCTTCTCAGTTGGAAAGAAGACCACAGACTAGAAGAATTGTTACAAAACAAGCTCCACAAAAAGAAACTGTTGAAGCAGAAGAAACAGAAAAGAATGAGTTAAGAAAAAGGAAAAGGGAAGAGAAAAGAGAAGGCAAAGAGCCTATAGTTGAAGAAAACATTGAGGAAGCCATCATCAGGGATGAGCTATTTATAGAACAGGACCTGTTTGAAGAAATCCCTAGAGCAAAAAATTCCAAAATACTCATGGTCCACAAGAAAGGAAAATTGTTACCACAAATAAAATCATTTCAATCAACGGAAGTTGAAGCCTACTATGAAATGCAATACAAAAAGAGAAAAGTGGTTGTTGGATTGATTGTGCCTCCTCACATGTTCAATGATATTGATATTCCTCTCTCTACTTTCTTTGTTGCCGTTGGGTGGGAGAATTTTTTGAATTTGGATGATACATTATGTGATGAATTTGTCAAATGTTTTTACACATACATGCGAAAAGAAGAAATTGATGGAAAGCTAGCCATCATATCTTGGGTATTGAATATGAGATCTTAATAACAGAGGATATATTTAGGAACATTTTGAACATAGCTCCCATAGGTAGGACTGGCCTTCCTTGCCATAAATAGGACATTGTTGATCTTAATTTGGGAAAGGTTGTGGACTTCATATGTCTGCACACTGAAAATATCCATAAAGGGAGACCCATATGTAGAAATCTAAACCTATTGCCTGGATGCCTTACATCAATATCGGCTACTTCAATTTTTCCAAGAAGTAACTCAATAGAAAGATATAGTCTCTTGGATACATATGTAGTATACAATCTACTAAAGGGTAATAAAATGAATCTCCTAGCAATGATTATGAAGTTTATGGTCGAAAAGGGAAGTCACAAGAACACTACTAGAGGTATGCCTGATGGAATGTTGTTAACCAAGATCTTCACATATTTTGACGTTTCTTTTGACAATCTGACGTGGTATGAGCCTGGTAAGTTTCATTCATCTATCCCCTCCCAGTTTGGGTACAAGCTGAAAGAAAATATTTGGGTTGAGAAGAAAATAAAAAGAGTAGTAGACTCTTGGGTCTTACCTCAGAGCAGAGGTCTGAAAGGATACCAAAAACTGTAGGTCTTACTTCAGAACAACAGGCTCCTGTCCCTCCTCAGGATACATAAAGTATGGATTTTTTGCAATTATTGAGTGAATTCACGTAAATGAAGATCAAATACATGAACAAATTGACAACCTCTAAAACCAAGTCCTGGATTTGCAAATTCTCCTTAGGAAAAGTCCTCATTGACTGTGTCAATTTTTTCTTATCATATTTCATTCTTTTTATCTCACTTCCTCCCTGTACTCATTATTTTTTTTATAATGACAAAGGAGGAGAGTTTATGTGGATATATTTTGCATATTTCTACATACATGATGATATATTTCCCAATGCATATTTCTAAATGTTGCCTCGGTTATATATGTTAATGATTCTGATGTTAAACTTGTGAAAATCTATGATATATAAACGATAGGTTCCATTCTTAAGAGAAAGACTCCTTCTAATTATGTCTGAACATATAAAAGTCATAGGTATCTTTCGAAATCATCTATTATCTCTTTAAATTTTAAAAAATATATCTATTATCAAAAAGAGGGAGATTGTTAGCTCAAGGATTATGATTAATGATTTTGATGATAACTATATAATATTTCAAAATTCAAATTTGATTTATTTCCTTATATAATTAACGGTTTTATTCTCAAAATAAAATAAAATCATAAAAATACGTTTTCTTTCTTGCAGGAACCTTCATTGTGAACTTATCTTATTAGAAATAGTTTATCCGAAAGGATCCTACTAACTATGAAGGACATGTATTAGCTTTGTGATTACTGAAAGAATTTTTGGCAAAGATGACATCAAAGTTATTTAGATTTAAATCTATCTGGTTGACTAAGGATGCAAGATGAAGCAGCGGGTAGTTGAAGAAATTGACTATTTAAGGAAGAATCAATGCAACTCTGAACAACAATGAAATGATACAAAAGCTTGCAAAGCTATATTGTCGAAACTCATCAAAAGCATATACATTCTTGAAAGTGATATCTTTGTAAAAATTCTCTTGTGCATTAGAAAGTGAAATTCTATAAAGACAGATTACTAAAGCTCATATTGAGCAAACCTCATTTTTGATTGAGAGTTTGTAGAGAATAGTGAAATACTACTACAGTGGAAAGTTAAAGAACTTTGAAAAATATTAACTTGTACTTGAAGAGGCTTGTCAAATTACTACTTGATTAGTAAAAAACTCAAGTTGAATACTTAAAGACTGGACATAGGCTTAGACTGTAAGCCAAACCAGTATAAATCGACTGCATTCTTCTTCTCTCTCTCTCTCTCCTTATCTTTTATATTTTCACATTATATTGTGTGTTGGTTCATTTCAACAAAAGGCTACTTCACTTTTATAATAGGTTCCTTTTGTTTTTGACTTACTAACAGTTCCTTTCATTTTAATAGGTGCCTTCTTTTAATTGTTTCAACAGGACTTATGCTTTAGCAGGCTCTATCGTCTAATAGGCTTCTATTGTTTTAATTTTTAACAGGCTCCTATCTTTATACGAATTGAAAGTAACTTGCACATTGTTTTTAAAGTCACACACAATTCACTCCCTTTTGCGTGTGTTTGCTTTATCAATGAAGAGAGGCTAATTATTAGGTACTAAGTAATGTTAAATAATAGCTTTTCCTATAGTCTAATAGAGCTAAGAGTGCATCAAATGGTGGAGCCGAAAGTATCCATTTCTATAGCAATTTGGACTTGTTAAAAGCTGAAATTGGATAAGGCAATTTGAGCATCAAGTGTTATGACACATTCAACATTACTAAACATTTTGCAAATAACATAAGTTAAAAGAAAATTATGTTTTCAATTGCAAATCTAGATAAAGAGCTTTGGAGTTTAAGGAAGGCAAAATTAGGCGGACATAATTCAGTTCAAAATCAATAAATAAAACTTGTTTTAATTAAAATTTAGGGGGAATTCACAATTTAAATCAATTTTGAATTCATATTTAATGTTTTAATTCAATACAAAATGCTGTAAAAATTATCAATTAAAATAACGTTATCTTGTTTAATAAAACTAGATCAACCTTTTCAAAATTGCCCAAATTATCTTATGGAGCAATAATGTTCTGTGTAAAAATGAAAGAAAAGAAACACACATTTTAGCAATGACTTAAAAACTAAATTAGTTTGACCAGTTTAACAGTAAAAGTTTCGAACTAACTAATTTTCTAGTTCAATTTTCAACTTTCCAGCTTGATTTAATTTAATAATAATTGTTGTTAAAAATTGATCCTTTTATTAATTAATCGGTCATTTTTTGTAAACTAAATAAATTTTATAGACTAAAATAAACATTTTAATTTTTATTTAATAGTCTATTTTTAATTAAACTTTAAAATTTTCAGTAAGTAAGATAATCTTTTTCAATCATTTTTTAATTTAATTTAATCTTTAACCAGTTTTATAATGATCTACTCCCTAATTCCCAATAATCAAAGCTTATGTGAATACCTAAAACATATAGATTTCTTTACCTTGTAGGTCAATATCAAGTGGCATCAAATTAATACCAATTGTTAGTATCATCTTTACCGATATCATATTAGAACTAACAATGTTATCTCTAATAATTGATTTACAAAGAAAAATGACTAAGAGCTTTCACATAAGCAAAGTAAGCAAATTGGTATTAAAAGACAAATTATTGATGGTCATTGCTTTCTTATTAATAATACTGAAGCCTATATATATTTGGGGAGAGATAGCATTCTTACATGTAACTAAGGGAGAAAGAGTATTTGATCTTTAAATTGGTACATGAACATTATAAAAGAATACTCATTTATTTATTAAGCATCTTGAATATACTATTTAGCTATATGATAATAAAAAATTGAAAAAATCGAGAGGAAAATTAATTGATTTATTTTGGTTTATAAGAATTTATTAATTTATAAAAATTGACTAATTAATTAATAAATTAATCAGTTTTTAATAACAAGAATTATTAAGGTAAATCAAACAAAAAAATTAAAAACTGAACAAAAAAATTGGGCACTTTAAAGTTTTTATGATTGAACCGATCAAACCGGTTGAATTTTTAAAATAATTGCTAATTAGGCATCCAAATGATACGAAAGCTTTGAAAATTTTTAGTCCCTTTTTTAAAACAGAGGCACAACAGCCTCATTCATATTCACTGGTGAAAGAAATTTACTCTCCAACATCAAAAGCTCCCCCAACCCTAACAGAGGAACAACCAAAACCTACACTCCCAACAAAAGGAAACAAGCATACTTCACTAGAAAATCCGCACACCCATTGGCCTCCTAAGGCATTGACTGGATACGAACATGCTAGTCCTAACAAAGGAGGGCCTTGATGGATGTCAATAACTGTCCATGTTTGTTAGCGATGTTCCCATGCAAAAGCTGAGATATGGGCATCTCATAATCAGTCTCCATCACGATAGATCTTATACCTTGATTACAGGCAAAAAGCAAGGCATGCGAAATTCTCAAAAGTTCAGTTTCTAAAGTGGATCCTTTACCTAGATTCAGAGCGAATCCCTTGAGTCAGACTCCATTATGATCACATAACAAAACATTCAATTTCACACAATCATATCCCACTGCATACTAGGTTGACTACTCAAGTATCTTTCATGGACCATATTAATTCCATAAATTCTATGTCAGAATTCTTTCAGTTGGATCATTGAATTCGGATCCTATTACTAGAAGATTTGCATGTTCTGCCATTGCCATAAGCTCCGTACAGCAACTCCAAAACAAGTATTTCATTCCCCATTCCTATCGAAACTCCAGTAATGAGTTAAATTTACCTTGAGCCAAATGGGGAGAGCCAGAGAAAAAAGGTCAGACTAGAAAGGCATTGGCATCAATTGATTCCACACCAATTGGGCCCAACGACAATCCCGAAGGACATGAAGTAACGTTTTTGCAGACTCCACACATCTTGGGTATTAAGAATCCTGAATTACATGTCGCCTAGCTAGTTCCGATCTGGTTAGGGGCCTATCCTTCACGATCAACCAAAGAAAATTTTTAATTCGCTTTGGGCCCTTCCACTTCTAGATGCACGTCCACAAATTAGTCCTGGTATGTGCTTCATCCTCCATTAAGACTGTGTAAGCTGAATTCATGGAGAATAAGCCAGTGGCAGAATGTCGCCAATAGAATTCGTCATCCCCTGCCCCAAATCGCAACCTTGGAGTAACAAATAGCTTCATAAGAATACCGGTAGGAAGCTGCCATGCAAACTGCTACCAATCTCAACTCTCATTAGGAAGAACAAAAGCACTGATAAAGACACTCAAGCTAAATTCTGAAATAGCGCCTTGCACATAGTCTGCCAAGGGTTTCTCAATTAAAAGTCATCTGTCGGTCCAAAATTGAGCATGATGCCCATTCCCGATGGTCGAGGCTAATCCATCATAAAAAGGTTACCTCACACCGAGCTGATCGCTCTCCAAAAAGGTGAGTTTTTTTATGTACCGAAGCCTTTTTTAGTCCCTTTAATATAGCTATTAAACACACCGATGGTATAGAGGATTAAACTTTTATAGTAATGATAGCTATTATTGTTGGAATCCAACCATGATCGAATCATGGGAGCAGTAGAAAACAAAAAAAAATTCACAATTTGAGCAGATATCGATAATTGATTAAACTTGAATAAAACACAAATCGATTTAGATATCGTATCTTGTTCGCTTTCCGATGAAAAATCTCTTAAACTGTTTCTGATTGATCAATCACCAATTGTCCAATTTTTCAGCCTCTGATGATATCTACAGAGCAATTCCCAAACTGCTTTGAGAGGAAGAAGACACAAAAGTGATAGCTTCTAAAAAGTTCTTCCCTTTAAATAGAAAAATCATGATAGTCTTTTATTAAAATTAAATCTCCTTAATTATAATTAATTTAATTTTAATTAAATCAAATATTTCATATTTGATTCCCAAATTTTCTCAAACTTTATAATTAAGTCTAACTTAATGATAAGTGCATATTTGTCTAATATTTGTGTTTTAATTATCCCTTTTTATTCCTCTTGTTGATGCAATTATTGGGATTTAATTTGATTTAATATTTCCTTGTAGGGAATTACAATCTTTGCATAACGTGGGAAATTAAGAGGAAAACAACAATTAAATCAAAGACAGGAGACATAGGCGCAACAAGGAAATGAATTGGAGGAGTGCATGCCCAACGTACGTGACCTAAGGAGGGCTGACGTGGAAGCTTGGAAATATAAATAGAAAAAAAGAAAGCAAGTAACAAAAGGGCTGGAGAATTAAAATCAAGTGAGGCAACAACGTTGGAAGGGAGGACACAGGGCTGACGTGGAGAAGAAAACAAAAAGAAGGCCATCAAGAGGGACCCACGGCAATTAAAAGAGAAGACAAAAACCTAGGAGGAATTACAAGCAATTTTTGTAAAGGGATGGAGCAAGAGGTCACGCACGCACACTAGAAAAAGGAGGCAATTCTTTGGACAAGAAAAGATAGAAAATGAGAGGAGCATGACGTGGCAGAAGGGGCACGTAGCACAAGCACGTGGAGAAAAAGAAAAACAAGTAGGTTTTGAAGGAGGAGAAAAAAAGAGGAAGCGAAGGGCTGCGGCTGGAAAAGAAAATTCACGCAAAAAGGGATCACGCACGGCGTTGAAGGATGAGCAGAGATGCAGGCCATTGTTCTTGGACTGGAACGAAAATACCGCAGGCATGAAGCACGCAAGCAAGGAGGAATTAAAAGGGTTTTTCAATGACAAGTGACCTTTAATGGTCTTGTCAATGAACAGCCACAACAAGAGGAATTCACGCAGGGAGCCGCACTTAGAGATCCTCTAGTTTTTCTTTCTTTTCTTGATTTTTAGATTATGTTAATTAAGAATTTTGTTAGGTTTAATTTTCGTATGAGTAGCTAAGTTATTTTTAGTCGGGAAATTCCAACTGTTATGCTTTGACTCGTGAGACCTTGTTTGTTCCTAATATTTGGTTTATAATATTCGTACTGTTTCTGATTTACTGTCATTGTTTATTAATT
>JAOTIZ010000006.1:2503976-2533573 GCA_027123425.1 Erythroxylum panamense | reverse complement strand
AAACCCCTTTTTATTTAATTTCATTCGTTCTTTGGCATTTGAATAAAATCAATTGTTCCATTCTCTGTGGATCGACCTCATTTACCACTGTGCGCAATTTATTTTCGTTTGGTGTTTGGGATTTATTTTTGGTGAATTCGACACCCATCACTTAATTAAATTGATTTTTCTTTCACAAATTACTCTTTAATGTGTAACCTATTAGGTTCATAATGAATTGGTAATGATTATAATTCATATTAAATAATTTTAATTTATCTTTAATTCTTCAATTAAATAATTCATAATCATAAATTATGATTGATATCTAGCAACATGTCATGATTACCCAAATATCATGAATGTCAAAGTGTTTAACTTAATCTATCCACGCATAACTATAATGTATAATTTAATCCTTTCGTCGTTGAATATTCTAATTGGGCAGAGTATGAATACAGTGTCTACTCTTATTATCCAATCATGTTCGTTTTTGCTAATCAATAATTGATTTATAATTGAAATTTAAAAGCTCCTTTTCAAATATCAATTCACTCTAGCCAGAGAATTCCATAAATCATTACTAATTAAAAACAGCAGAATATTCTCTCTAATTATTTTGAGTGACAAATCCTATATTGACTTACTCAACTATCTACATATGGTTAATACTGTATTCAATTACTACCAACCGAATTACTCTAGGACGATTCATAATAGCATCAAAACACATTAATTTTCACACTAGATACTTTAGTAATCTCAAGTCTAATAATCAATTATAGAACCATCATTATGAGATAATCCATAGACACATAAGTAATATTATATTTAGAATTTACATAATTGGGTTAATTCAGTGACTTATTCTCTAATAATCACCCATACATTAGTTTAAGTATCTCTATAGTTTGATTTATTAGATCAATTACTTTCTTCATAAGAAAGAAACATAATGTGTATTAGTTTTACCGTTTCAACAATATCTAGTCTTGATGAAGCTACAACTAGGAACATTTAAGAATAACACATAAGTGTAAATTAAATCTCATAATTATGATCTCAATATAATTTCAATTATACAGTAATTATTCCATAGATTTTATCTTTAGTATTAAAATATAAAATATTAATTAAATTAATACATAAAGATAAATAAAGTCTTTTCATTAATTAAAAAATAATGTCATATATTAATTTGCATCCAATTAATTGGTTGGAAGGCATAAACTAACCATTGCACTATTTAAAAGCAAGCTTAACAAAGTTCGAGAAACACAAGCACTAACCGAACTCTACACCACAAGTCTTCAAATTGTAACTTTCTTGAAGAGTAGCTGTGCTCCATACTGAGGCTGAACGGTAAGTTTCATGATCGGAGCATGTTGATAAGATGGGGATAATGCAAACGAATATCGACGAATGATCATAGAGAGAGCAATTTTAACCTCAACCATTGCTAAATTCTGTCCCACGCAGATTCTGGGTCCTAAACCCCATGGAAAGAAAGCAGCCAAATGTTTTCGAGGCTCACTGAATCTCTGTGGATTGAACATGTCTGCATCTTCTCCCCATATGTCAGGATCGCGGTTGGTGGCCATTATAGGGAGCACAAGTTGTGTTTTTGAAGGAATGTCGATGCCTCCAAGCTTAACAACCTCGCATGTTTGCCTCATCAGATGTGTGATTGGAGTGTAGAGTCGTAGGGTTTCGTTTAATATCATGTGTATCTGTTTCAATGAAACAAAAACAAATTATGCCTTCTCACAGTAATCTAGTGGTTAAGTCCTCATGTCTTTAAGTTCAAATCTTTACTTTAGTGAGATGAATTAAAAACCTACATACTCGATATCGTTAGAATTAATAAAATTAGATGTTAAAAGACTTGCTAACCAATCAATGATATAGTATTCTAAGTTTGAGATTGAGCTCACAGTCTTAAGTTCTCCAAGAGAATTTGCAGATGGATACTGGTTGTCTCTGCAAACTCGGCTCACTTCTTCTCGAGCCTTGACTTGCCAATCTTGATGCATTGCTAAAAGAACAAGTGCCCATGTCAATACATTTGCACTTGTCTCCTTTCCTGCAAAGTAAAACGCCTTGCAATCATCAATTATCCCACCAATCTCCAATCTCTCTTCTTCTCCTTTATGATTCAGGTAAGACGACATCAACAAGCTCAGCAGGTTCCTCGATTTCTCTCCTTTCCTACTATTATTCTCTATTATTCTTCGAATTGATTCACGAACTTCCCTGTCAAGTCTCCACCTTTCTCTGTTGGTCGCAGTTGGTAAAAACCTGTGATCGCTTGAACAAATTAACAAACAAGACACATAGAATAAATAACCCAATGGGAAGAAAGAATCCAAACCTGAAGAGTGGTATATTGACAGATTTTACGGCGAGAGCTGCATGGTGGGCTTGCTTTTCCTGCAGCTCAAAAATACGCTTTCCTTCTTCGTAGCTGCTTCCAAAAACTGTTCTAGAGATGATATCAGCTGAGAGCTTACGGAGATGTTCGTGCACATCGATCTCCACTTCATCTCTTCCATCTATTATCCCCTCCCATTTCTCAAACATTTTCTCTGTACTAGCTACCATTTTGGGCACCCAACCCTGTGAATTCAGAGAATATATAAATTTTTTCACAAATATAACAAAAAAGTTGAGATCTTAAATATATATAATTTTTATAACAAAAATTCAATATTTAATCTAATAAAAAAGGCTTATACTTTTTAAATATGTCCTAAAACTCTAAAAAGATTTATGTTTAAATTTATTATCTAAATCTTAACTCACTTTTAATTTTTTAATTTAAATTTTTGAAAGTTTTAGTCTAATATTTATTATCATCTCTAAATTTATTGTTTTTATATAACGAGTAGTCTAAAGGTAATAATTACACACTCAACAAATTTTATATGTAATTAAGAATTTAATTAATTTGATAAATTTAAGTTAAATAATTATAAGTAATTATTGGAGAGAATCCAAATAAGGATACTTAATATTAAAAGATTATGTTTTAGTGAAATTAGTAAAACATAATGATAAAATCATAATTATTCTATTTTTACGGAATATTAATAAGAGACATGTCACACCTTGACTTGCTCCATATTCAGGGCCAAGTTACAGATCCTCCTGTGAAGACCCCATTCCTCGCCTTTGAGCCCCGCGAGTCCTTCACTTCCCATTAGCTGCTTCACCACCGGGTTAAATTCGATCGGTTCAAATGGCCCACCCGTATTCATAAGAACCTCCTTCATCATGGCGGTGTCGGTCAGAACCAGCCTGGGTTGGGCTCCGAACCAGTACAAGAATGGTTTGCCGTGCATTGCAGACCACCTGTGATAAATAGGAAATGCACGAGGAAGGATCTTGTGGTCCAACGCCATCGGCTTTGAAACAGCTTCCGCCATCAGACGGCGGACCTCCGCTGCGTTTCCGAACATGGGTCGGTAACCAGGTCCGCCTATGCCCTGTTTGCGAAAATGGGCTTGAATTCTGTAAGGAATCCACAAGGTGTGACGTAAAAAGTTTAGTGAAAGAAGGGAAGCTAAGATCACAAGAGAAGTGAAGAACATTGTGAGATCTGTTTGAGCTAGACTTGGAGGAGTGAAAGTTTACCAGTTTAGAGACTACATGAGTATAATTCTTAATCTTAACGAAGAACATCTTTCATTTTGATTACTAGTTTCGATGCGAAGCACATGGCTTGTGTAGGAACACACAAATTGATTGGAGAACACAAACTTTCCGTACAGAATTCTTAAACACTTTACGGTTTGGTTCCTAAACTTTTATAATTTGCTAAGACGATGGCATTCAAGTGCCACTATGGAGCTACATGCTTAAAATAAAATACTTTAGCATGGCTTAAATAGTTGAAAAAGCTTCTTAAAAGTCTCTCCAAACTAGTCATATCCTATCTTCCACTGACAACTGTTTATAGGCTCTCAATCCTATAATAATAGGCATTAACGAATTGTTTGATCAAAATTAATAAGTAGTTTATCGACATATATATCGAGAGAACAACAGATGCATCGACTGATTTGTTAATTATGCAGTTCATTTTGATGTATGCGTCAACTCTCAACTATTTAGATACTACACTTATTAGGTGTCACTTAATCTTTCTAGAGAATATGTCGAGGATATGTTTCTCTAGACTCGTTCTGTAATTTGTTTTATTATCTTTCCTTTTATTAAAAAAAATGAGTTTGAGATTTAATTTAATTTATTAATTTGTTAAATAATTTATTTAATATGTATTATTTAAATACTTAAAAATACAAACTATCTACTAATTATAGATAAGATTGTACATTACTAGACTTTTTTAGACATGTATTTTAGCGAGATTTTACTAAATTGTTGTGTTCAATTATTAAATAATTGACCTAATCTTTTTTCCATATTATCATCTTAAAGTTGCTGATGATGGTAATAATATAATGAAGAGAGGGCAATAATGAGGTACTAAGTAATGTTAAATAATAGTCTTTCCTATAGCTTATTATTTAACAATTTTTTCAACTAAAATTTAAAATTTTTTATAGGTTAAGATTGTCTTCTTTAATTATTTTGTAATTTTGTAATTTTGTAATTTTTAAATAGTTTTGTATCTATCTAATATTAATTGGACCTTTAAATTTTTAATTTTTAATCTTATCGAATTAAAATCGTTTTAATTTTTAAATCATTGCAATTTAGGGTTGGTCAAACATGCCTTCATGACCATCTATAAAATGGAGCATGAACATGTGGCAGAGACTGGGAAAAAGTAATGCATGATGATCATGTGGTACTACACTGTTAACCTGCACAATGGCTTAACGTTGAACAACACAGGTCCCGGAGACTCACCCAGACGGTAAATATGAAGCTAAAAGTGCTTTGAATCTGCTATTCCCTGATCACATGATAAGCAATTCAGTGCTCTTATGACATGAAAACCCATTTATGGATTTAGTCTTCTAATCAGATTATGGACTTGTCACTTCTTGTTTAAACCATGTAACCAATGGCTTTAGCCCCACAGCCAACCACACACCACATACCATAATGGACCAGACCCACAAGTACAGTTGCCAACTCATCTCCATTAATGAAGCCAAGCCAGCCTTGGGTGTCTGATCTGACCACACTAGACCCCATTTATTATCTTTGACCATCTCTGCTCTACTCCAATGTCCGCCATTGTTCATAAGCTTGCCTCGACAAGAAAAGAAACAACCAACTCACTCTACATGTAGTGCACGTTTTTTCAAAATTTTAGTTCAAACTTGTCTCTTAACAAAAGCCAAACATATGTACAATATTGTATATAATATAAGTCAGAAACTAAGAACAACTAGCTGCTTTGATCTTTAACAATATAAATGTAACAGATTTATAAGAACCAAATGCAAGAAACAATGAGAGCTCAACTTTCATGCCCGTGACAAAAATACCCGGGAAAAGACAAGTTAAAAGCTCTCAAGGTACTTGGTGCTCATCCACGGGGCTTTCTCTCAGGTACACCATCCCAAGTCTCCTCCGAACTCCCACCACCACCTCCTCCTCCGCCGTAGGAGGCTGCTGCAGCAGCGGCGGCAGCAGCTGCTTCAATATGGAAGCCACTGCCGTAAGTGTTTAACAATGCAGAACTAGCTCCCATGCCAAGTCCTAGAAGATCAAGAGTGGGTTTGTTTCCATATAGTGAGGATGATCCCATCATAACATCACTTGAATGTAATCCTAAACCAAGTCCACCTTTTGCTGGATTGGTTTCTGATTTCACGTCCCATTGATAGTTACTGTTGTCTTGACCTGAGGACGATGATGATGATATTTGGAGTCGTAAGCCACGAAGGAATGATTGGTTTGATGAAGTGGCTCCCATTTGAGCCGCTTTTTGAAGCAATGCTGTGGCAGACATTGTAGGTTGTGGGGATGGAGCATAGTGGTGCTGACGTTCTTGGCTTGGTGAGAAAAGGGAAGAGGCGTTTTTGGAGAGGTAAAGAGATGGTGAGAGGGAGAGTGAGGGTGGTGGTTCCATGACTCTAGGGGTTGGCATGGTTGTGGGGCAATTATCCGAGCGAGTCAAACCACATAGCAGATTGGAGATCGATGGTGATGATATTGATGCTTGATGCGAGATTGTGGTTACGGTTTCTGTGGTTGTTGGGGTTGCGAATATACTGGCAAACACGTTGCCTGTAGAGCTTGCAGAGCTCGTCTTGGTGGCTGTTGCAGCCAAGCACGTAGCTGTCGGTGGAGGTGGCGGCGGTGGTGAAAGTCTACTTGGATTTTCAGCCAATTCTGGGATCACAACCCAACAAAGATGAGATAAAGAAAGAGATAAAAAGGAATGAAGGAAAAAGGACACAATGAAGTGATCAAAAAACCAAAAAGAGATGGTAAAGAGAATATTAACTTTCAGGATGAATAATTGAGGGTGCAACGCAAAAGAAGTTAACATCTTCGTGTGAAAAGCAAGAATCAATAATGACATCTTTTTCCCGTACACGCACATATCAACACTCTTCATTGGCTTTTCGATCTTTGAGCTTACCACATTTGTGATTGTCTTACCCTACCATTAAAGCAAGAACAGGCAATGTTAATAGCATATACTAACCTGAGCTTTGAACTGATACGCCAGGAGAAACCACACTAGTTGATGGTGTAAGAGGTTGTGGAGGTGGGGAAGCAACTGCAGTAGTCTTCGTATGGTTGTTGACACCTTCTTTTTCCAGAATCGCTAGAGTCTGTGCTCTTGCACTCTCCTCAGCCAAAGCATCACAAAACGCCCTATGAGTAACAAAACTATCCCTCCTATACACACATACATAGACACCACCAAACACAAGCCAATCTTGAAGCATCAGTACCAATCATGTAACTGAATATACAAAACCAGAGGAATGGATTAAGAACCTGGAGAACAAAGTGCCGCAGTCGCATCTATACTCCCTAGTCCCACAAGTCTTCATGTGGGCTTTCCAATCAGATTGTACTGCGTATTTCTTGGAGCATCTCTCGCACTTCCACTTCTTCTCACCGTGTTTTCTGCAAAAATGTTTCTTGATTCCGGTGAGATCACCGAGTGCTCTTGTTGGGTTGTGGTGTACGCAAGATGGTTCAGGACAAACGTACACCTTCTTGCGTGGTTCCTTGTTTTGTCGTTGTTTAAGCTTCCATGGTAGGTTGTGGCCTCGACGGTGAAGCTGGAGATTCTGGTCTCTTTGGAAGCCTTTGCTGCAGATCTCACACACGAACCTATTTGTGGCCAAAAGGGTCTTCGGTGATAACGCAATCACTTCAGCATCTGGATCTAAAAAGACAGAATCATAACAACACATTGAGCAGATTCTCATTAAAATATCGAAACTCGGAATTTTATATAAAAGTCCAGTCTTGACAACTGAGGACTGAAGAAAATAGTTTCCAACTTTTACCTGGCATTCCTGGGAGATTCCGCTTCTTCTTCGGTGGCCCCATTGGAAGCGAAGTGACTTGGTTACCGAAGGAAGAGACACTAGTTGCTTCTCCAGAAGCTGAAGAAACAGCCATGTGAGAGGACTTCTCAACCTCCACCATCTCGAAAGAACACGACTTCCTCCAACTGTTACCTTCTACTTCTCAAAAGTGTCTCTTCAGCTAAAAGTTGCAACAAAAAATTTAAAACTCGGCCCACCTCCGGCAACAATCTAAAAATGTCTCGACGAACGATTTCTCAGAAAATTCGTGATACCCAATTGGCTAAAACCGAGAGGGGACAGTATTTGTTCCCATAAAAACTTGGAATTGAACAGTAACAGAGTCACAGACCTAAACTTACGTTAAAAACTGCCGCTTAGCTGGTCTCCATGTATCCCACAATCAGAACAATGCAAATCCCGATCCCAAGTCAGTCGGTGACCGGAGTCTCATCTCATGGTCCCAAAAGGCGGCTGTTTCGGTGCATGCTCATCTCTGGGACGGTGGGATGACATTGAAGAGAGAGAGGGGGATGACAGAGACCGAGACAAAGACACAGAGAGATATGAAACAAGTAATAAAATAAAGAGTTAAATGCGGCGGTTCCTTAACCACAGTTAAGGATTGAAAACCTTGTACCTCATAACCACGGTTAGAATCCAAGAGCTTACAGTCCGCCCCTGTTGGCTGCGGATAGAAATCAGACCGTACACGTGGCAGAACACCATAGTTGCTGACATTTGTCGGAAGAATTCAGACTAGGCGGTGCTTGTCGTTTAGTGGGAAAGCTACAGAGCTTTTTAACCATATTTCTGCATTTTTTTTAGTGCAAACCTCTATCCATTGAAATATTTAAAAAAAAAATTTATAGACAAGTGTGGCTTTTCATCAAGAAATCGCAAATGTTCGAAAAAGAAACAGTACAACTGACGATTTGTTCCTGTCTCTACTTTACCTCTCTTACCAGGTTTATACCCTTTTTTTTTTAATTTGTGTATTCAATCTTTTAAAATTTAAGATTAGAGTTTTATTTTTTACAATAGACTTATTCAATTTAAGTAAAAATTAATTTAAGTGTGAATAACTTGAAAATATCTTACTATAGTTAGAATCCTCTTAAGAAATCTCGTAAGAAACAAAAAAAATTAATTTTAACAACTAATTTTTTAAAATCTAGAACTTATCTTTTTTTTTATTGATAAACGAAAACCTAATAAACATAATATTTTAATTTAATAAATACAAAAATAATAATAAATAATAGAACAAAATTTGGAAAAATCTACTAGCACACAACCTTATTCACAGTGAATAGAGAGATTGCTCACAAGAGAAAAAAATAATAAACTATTAAAAATTAAAGGTTTAAATTTGTATTATTCTTATATAATAAATAAATTGTTTAAAAAGTAAATAATCAATTATGAAAAAACCAAACTTAAAAACTATAAATCTTTCAACTTTTCGGATAATTTTCAACTTTCTTATTTTAATAATTATTTTATTAAAATTGATAAATAAATAAATTAATTAATTTTTAGTAAATTAATATATTTTATAAACTAAAATAAATAAATTAATTTTATTTAACAATTTATTTTTTAATCTAATAATATCTTTTAATTATTTTTTAAATTATTTAATTTTATTCAATTTTGTTAAGGTTTTATATTAAAGCTTTTAAATCTTAAATTTCTTGTATTTTTTGTTTAATTTTAGTTCGATTTTTAAATTATAAGTTGATTTTTAACTTTAAATTAAGATTTTTTATTTATTTTCCTTATAAAATAAATAAATTAAAAAACTCCTTTCAAAAAGCTACCAAAAGTAGGGTGAGATAGAATAGATAAGGACGAAAGAGCTGGACAAAGGAAAACGATGTTTTATGATTTGTCTTTATACATCATCTTAATGAGAGAGAGAGAGAGAGTGCCATTCTTCGTAAATTTCTCCTAAACCTTGCCCAGTTTTTCAGAAGCTCATTACGGCTTTGAGCTTTCTTCACCAAATGGCGTCGTCAGGATTTGGTTTGTTTTATTTATGTAAATAACAAATCCTTCTTCGTATGCAAGGAACCAAGATTCGGAGGAGTAAACCCGCAGGGTTTAGCTCAGTTGGTTCGGAAGAGGCAGATTTGCGACAAGGTGCAAGGTTCGAATCTCACAGTTTGCAGTGTGGAAATAACATTTTTGAGCTTTTAGTGGATTTTGAGGGTAGGCTCCTTGTAAACTTGTGGGTTGTTCACCTCCTCCTTAGCGGGCCGTTGAGTATCTAATTTATATTCTCTCAATTACTTCGTCAGGCTAAAATATGGGGGGCTCTTTGAGTTAGGGATTCAACCTTTTGCGACAAGATTAGGAGGAGTAGGACAGTGACAATTGTGTGAATATACGTTGTTTTGAGGGTAGTTTTACACAAGGGCGTGTATACTACGCAGTGCTCTTCTGTTGACAAATGGTCCTTGAAGTCCTCCTGTGCTCACAGGCACGTACTCTGGACTCTTTTTTGTCTTTTTACTGAAAGAAGGGCTATGATTGCATGCATTGGATATCCATGGCATCGCACCGTTCGTTTCCTTGATCAGTTACCATCTATCTGTGTTATGCATTTTAAGGGACAGGATTTTGGTCAAAATTCACTTTCCAGGTAGAGAAAGGTCAGAGGCTCAAAACCCACTTTTGTCCTTTTATAGAAAGTGGAGACCAGATGCGTTCAGTTACATTCACACACACACTTCTCGTTACTTGAACGTATCAAAAATATATTTAAGATTTGAAATATTTGTTGACCAAAGATTAGGGGCTTTTTGGACATTTTGTCATCATTCGGTGACTGGTCCGGGTGCATCTCTAATGGGCCCCCACATCGGTAGTATTTTTTTCCTAGACGCAAATAGAAAGGCTTAATTAAAAAAATCTAAAAATTTACTCAACTTTATAATTATATTATTAACATTGGATTAGATTCGAAAAAATTGAAAATTCGAGTATTGAATAGTCGTATTTTAAAGTTTGAACTATAATTACAAAATTAAGTAAATTATGAGATTTCTTATAAATTAACCCAAACAGAAAAGACAAATTCAATCAATGAAATGAATTTTAATAAATTTTTCAAAATTAAAAGAATATTTTAGGGAATACATATGAACCTGAAATGTTTCAAAATTATTGAAAAAGGTATCATTTTGTTTGAGTTTGTGAAATAAATAAAAATAATATTATTTTATTAAAATTAATCAAACAATATTATGTTTATTAAATAAATAAAAACAAATTCAGTCGACTTTTTTATCCCTTTTAACTTAAACACATTATAAATCAATTGTAAGTAAAAAGTTAAATTATATTCTTGTCATTAAAAATAAGAAAATATTTTTCAATATTAGCTGTAATATTTTTAATATAATAATGTTTTTAATTTCTTTTACTTGATAATTAATAATTATTGAACAATTGTGACATTCTTCTTTGTCAAGTATAAAATGTAATATTTTAAATTTTAAATTTTAATCTAAATTTGAGAAGATATTGAGTATTTGATATTATTTTACTTACTTTTATAACAAAAGATATTAACATCGAATTAAATTTATTATTAGTTTGAGTCAATTTACTTTTTAAGATAAATTTTGAATTTAATTTAAATTTTGACCTACAAGTTGTGCAACATGAATTTAACTGGTATTATTTTTAAAAAAATAAAAATAATGTTTTAAAATAATCTAAATGGTATTATTTAAATTTTAAAATTAAAAATAATATTTTAAAATAAGCTCGGGAGAAAAATGGACTTCCTTCCTAGTCACAAATATAATGATAATACAACATTCAGAAATTTGGAAAAATATATACAAAACACATCAATTATTTTTTCAGTTACTTTGTTTTAATTATATCTTATTACACCTCATCCACGTACTTATATAAAAGACGATAGGAACTCCCTAACCGAGCCCTCAAGGGGTGTGACTCGATGGTTGAGAGCTGGGCTTGACTTTGGTTAGGTCCCAGATTCAATTCCATGTTAGTCTCTCTTGTAAGAGCCTGAGGTAGCCGGGGTTTTACCTGTAGATGGAGAATTAGTTGGGCTCTCAATGATGAGGTACGCCTGCTTAGTCCGCCTGTGGAGTGGTGCGTCAGTTGATCTCTCAGAGAGGTGTGCCCGCTTAGCCCGTCTACATGGTTTCCTCGAATCAAAAAAAAAAAAAACTCCCTAACCGAAATAGAAATAGGAGATATGATACTTACAAAGCCTTCATTATTACCTATCTTGTTTAAGCCATCTGAAATTTCTAATATACTCCTTTTCTAATACTTTTGGTTGACCAAAACAGGAGTCTATGATGGCTTTTATACTTTTCATGTCATCCTTTTCATAATTTCAAACTTTCAACAAGAAAGGCAGCAACTTTTTTAACTAAAGAGTGATGCATATTTACTACTCGGTTAGTGAAAGTTTGGAAACGTATGTAATCTTTTTGTTTTATTTTTATAAAGAAGTTATTTTCGTGACTTGAATCTTATAATTATAAAGAGGTAACTTTATCAATTATTCAATTTAATTAAGTTACTTAATTAGCTTAGGATATATAATTAGCCAACATATTTAATTTATATGAGGCAAAATACTTAAAGAACATGTCTTTATTTTCAAAATTAAAAAAAAATTGGTAATTTTCTAATTTTATGAAAACTATATATATTTTTAATTTTAATTTAAAATAATAATAAAATATATGTATCATAAATAACACTAATAAAATATTGGTAATATAAGCATTTAAAATAACCCTTAGATTCAATTAAAAATAATTAAATTTGACTCAAATTAACAGTTTATTATAATTATATTAAATTATCAGATTAAATTGAATTTATTAATTTAAAATTTCAGTTGATGTCATATCATAATATTTAATAGATTCACATGTATTTAAGTGTTATTTTTTTAACAAAAATGTAAAAGAAAGTGTTCTTATAAAAATTAAGAAGAAAAAATATTTAATAAATTTAAAAATTACTTAAAAGCGTATGAAAAGTTAGAAAATTGTCAAAAGTCACCTCTCAAACCTACAGCCTGTGGATGGTTCTTTCCCTATCAATTGAAGCACCCCCGCCCTATGACACTAACCCACTAAAGCAGAAAGAGCATAGTAATGTCGCAAATTGAGATTGGTCTAGCAACTCAGATAATGACACTATAATAAAGTTTTTTTTTTACCCACGAAATATTCTAGCATGATCCTAAATATAAAAAAGTGTCTTTAAATTATTTATTTTCAGATTAATCTTCACTCGAATCAGGTAAATCTTTTGTAGGAGACAAAACTATAACATCAAATTTTAAATGACTGCATACATAAGAACTGTTTAAACCTGCGATCTCACTTAAGCTTGCTCCAAAAGGTTGAATCCCCAATCCCAAGGGTCCCCAGTCGCAGGCCCGACCACCGCTGGAAGATTGAATCACGGTTTAATCTTGGTCAGTCCCCTAACAAGCGATCCACTGCTTTCCGTGACCGAAAATCGAACCTAAAACTTTGCTCCAATTAACCCTGTTAATTGGCCAACTAAACTATCTGCACGATCTCACTTAAGCTAAAAAGTCCCTTATTAACTCACATTCGTCTTTACTATAATAACTATTAGAGTAACAATGGGCCATGTTATTATAACGTAAGCTTACTTTGGGATTAAAAATAGTTTAACAGATATTCTGTGGGTTCAAAACAGGGTTTTGATTCGGTGTAAAGAAAATGGATTGGACGTGTGTGGCAGGAACACGACGACTTTGGGGAAGTGTGCTCTGCTCTGCTCTGATCTACAGATGGAAATAGGAATGAGAGGACTGAGGACTGAGGAGGTCCCTTCCCTCCATTGTTTTAGCCAAAATTAGCAAAATGTGCCCCGCACATCACCTCAACAGATATTCTGAGGTGATCATGATTATGGAGATAGATGGATTAGATACCCGGAGAGCTTAATTGGTAAGCATTTCCTCTCAATCAATTACCCTTTTCGAGTGATTGGTTAAAAACTCATATTTATGTATTTTGAAAGATTATGATGATTACTTCAAGTTTAATAGAGTTGATAAATACTAATATTTTAATATTAGGAAATCATTTAAATTCGTCTTAAAATTAATAATTAAAAAATTTAATCGATTTAACTTATTTAATTATAAAAAATTTAAATTATCTAATTTTTTTGTTCGATTTATTATAATAACTTTTGTCTAAAAATTGATCATTTTATTAATTAATCGATTAATTTTATAAATTAATAAATTTTATAAATAAAAAATTAATAATTTTTAATTAAATTTAAAATTCTTTGATAAATAAGATAAACAGCTTTCAATTATATTTTAAAATTTTGTTTAACTTTTGATTCTGTTTTTAAAACATTACTTAAAACTCTTCATTTTTAGGGTTTAGTGAGACTAAAATAGCTTCAGTTTTCTCAAGAGAAAAAGGTGCATATCCACTATGGTAACTAAGTAAAGGAGAAAATTGATATGTAAAATTGAATTTGAACTAAGAATGGATATTTACATTTAATGGCTTAAAAGAAGAAACAGCTGTGATGTAACGAGCAAAGCACCAAGTGACTACAATGTCAAAAGGGAGAATCGATTGCTAGGTCCCCCCCAACAATCATCACCAAGTTGATTATCTTTTTAGTAGCTCATTTCCTTTATGTGATTCCACTCCATGTCCATGCCCTTTTTCCTTTTGGGAAGGGTCCTGTCTATATTCGAGTAAGGTTTGCAATGAACGAATCGTGTCTTAAAGTCCTTTTTCAATGTACGAATAATTATTATATTTAAAATAAAACGATACCATTTCAATCATATAATTTTTTTAATTATTAAATAAAATCACATTCTTATGATCTAAACTAGTTCAAACCAAACCCAATCAACTCGGATCTCAAACGCTTACATTGAAACAAAAGGGTAATTGTGATTACATAACATAGTCAACCCTATTGACCTTGCTTATGTTCAAATCATGATTAACTCCAAAGCACTTGATATCCAATCACCGGAAAGGGAAAATCTTCTATGGGAATAGATCATCTGTCCAATATTACCTTATCTTATTCTGTTCATGAAATCTCAACCATTTATTTTGTGAGACCCACGCGGGATCCACGCGAGACCTACATAAAATTTATATAAATAAACGACTGAGATTCATTGGACACAATAAAACACCATAATATTAGACAGAAGACCTGCACTCATCTTCTAATGTCTTTTCCTCACGGTTATTGAAAAGTTTGACTTAGAACAACGGCATTAAATGGCTTGTCCATGTCTAAGACAAAGACAAATCTCCAAATCGAAGACAGTTTGGCTCTTCAATCTCAGAAGTTGTTATGAACTTTGGAACAGAAAAGGCCTAGTTTTTCTTGTCACTGAAAACGAAGCAACGTTAGATTTCATTAGTCACTATTTCATGATTTCATTTAAACACATGCCATTGACTTGGAAAAAGATTCGGAACCTCAAGTCTTGACAGCTCTCATTTCTACATGTAATGTGCTGGAAAGCACACGCAATCTAGCTTCAATTATTCCTCACCCATATAAGTTCACAATCACATGAAACCGTATTAGACGACCCTGCACAAGATCAAGGACTTCTGAGGAATGATAAGAGTATTGGTCGGGGATGACTTTAGACCAGGCTGAGTCTGCGCCGCCACGAAGGTCCGGCAACGTCATCTTGCCCATATTGATCTGTTCATCCTAGACGACCTTTTTAAGTCCAAATCTGATCCAAAGTTTAACCAATTCAGACTAAACCGGTTAATTTCGATCACAACCGAAACCTTTTAGTCATCCCTAACAGTAATTCATGGTGCGGATGGTCGTTTCCAACTATAAACTACCTTTTTTTTTTCTTTCTTAAGGGCTTCAAGTAAAAACTAATTGCTGATGTGAGAGCCAACAGTTTTGTGCAACATAATGAGTACACGTAAGTTTTTAGGAATAAACACTTAATTACAAGAGATGTTCAAGCCAATTATATCAAAAGGCAGGCAACAAACTCCTCAAGGTCGGCATGTATTGAAGATCTCACCCCGCATCACATCTATTGGCATGTGTTCATGTGTGTAACGCTCGGGACCTAAATACAAACCTGTCTTCTCCAGAAGTGCAAGCCCTTCTTCTCTTCCGTATCTTGAACTATAAAGCTTCAGGTACTCGAAATCCTAAAGAAACGCCAAAGGGAAGAAAAAATTGTAAGTTGGATGCATATCCTTTTTCAAAACAACAAAACCTATGCATGTGATTTTTATTAGATTGAAAATTTTGACTCGCCTGCAAGCCGCTAAGAATACGCTCTAGTCGAGTTGAAGCGACTGGTTGACGGCAGGAGAATACCTCACCAGGATAGTATAACACCCCGTCACCGGGAGGTAGCCCACGCCTAAATCTTATCTGCTTACAGATGTAGCAATTTTAGGAAAGAGAAGCACACGAATGCCCTTATCAACTGAAGTACAGAGAACCAAGGGGCATACCTCTGCATTAGGGACAGTAGCCTTCTCGTAGCAATTTGCACCCCAATACAAAAATCCTGTTCCACCTTCCTTCCAGACTCTCCACATCACAGCACGGTGCTGAGTACCACGCATTCCTAAATGCCAATTAGGATGAGGATCGGAGGGGCCCATACAGACATATGTCCACCATTCCTGCATTTGAAAACTCATTTCCCTTCAGTAAAGCAATAAGTTGGTGCCACATTCCAGTACTAAACTATCAAGCTGTTGAGTGGGAATCTTGGACATGGAGCGATTAAGGAAGGACATGGAAAACTATAACGATCAAAATGAACAAAAAGTGAACAACAAAAGAGTAATTTATAATGGCATCCAGGATCTAAGACTTTCTCACCAGACATCAACTTTCTGTTTCAAGTGTTAATTAGAGCAATAAATGTTAATGTTGTGGAAAGGAACGAAAAGCATAGGAAACATTAAGCAACTAAATACTGACTCTACTATAGATAATTGTATCACTTTTTTTCTTTTGAGAAGGGATGTTTTTTTTTTTTACCTCACCACCCTCTGGCTGCAACTCAGAGATAATATCCTTGACCAGATCTTCCCGATTACCCAGTACCCACTCACTAGCAAACAAAAGAAAGGATTAAGAGAACATATAAAAGAATCAATGTTTGAATTCTATACGGATTACCGCGATGAGCATAATACCTAAGAATGATAATTCCATCAAATCGGGAAAAATTATGGAAATAAACTGTTCGAAGACAAGGATTTTTAACCAATTAGATTTACGCCGAAACCTAGAAATTGATCACTAATCCAATTTGAGTACCTCTACAAGATAGACCTCAACAGAAAACTGAAGAGTAACAGCGCAAGTAATTGAGTTCAAAAGTTCAAAATTGTGGTAATGGCGTCTTTAATCGACTAAATAGAAGCTAGTATAATATGTTTGCACAGCCAACAAATGAGTATATTACAATACGAATTTGAAGTTGCATTCTTCTGCACACAACAAACAAGGGAAAGACACTAAACTCATATCTGTACTAAAGATGCCATGCCTAAGAAACCAATATTTCCTAAAACAAATAAGCATGCATTTATAACCTTGCTCTCAACTTCTTTGGAACAAAAGACTGCTGGAGATTTCACTAGAACTACAAGCATGCAAGTAGCATTTTCATAGCAGGTTCCATTCATGCAAGGGAAGGCTGGTATGAATTTAGTTAAGTGGCAAAGATATAAGCACCAGAAAGGACAAATATTCACTGATGTAAATACAGTAACAGCAAAGATGCATACAAGCTGTAAGAGGTAATACCTGGTGCAATAAATCTGAGTGTGAGGACGCAGAAATTTTGGAACTTTAACAAATGCCTCAAAAGGAGTAGGTCCAAGTGGGGCATCATTTGGTCCTACCAGAAAGCATTTTTGCAATTCACTCAGGAAAAGGCAGGAAACAGTCTAATTTAAGTAGTCACAAAAAGAGAAATGTATTCATACCACAATAGTAAGTAGTCAAGACACGAGCATCAGGAGCATAAGCATGAATTTCACCAGCCATATTGCGGACAAAATCATATTGTTCCAAATTCAGCGGCTGCGGTGAAGTATATTGCATCATTTATATAAAATGTCAGAGAAAGTAGAAATGAATCCAAGCAAGCACAACTATGCACAAAGAGATATCTAGGAATCAAATAGTCCACATGCATACACCACAGGACGCAGCCTATGAAGAGAAAAAGTTGATCCTGGTGCTCCCTTTTGAAGAGCAAAGACAGCCTCATGATCTATGAGAAAAGCTGCACATAATACATACTATAGAAAACAGGTAATGTGAAAAGTTATAAATCTGAGAGGTTATATCATATTGGCATGTCAGCCACTTATAACATGCTACAATAATGAGCATGGCTGCAAATCTAAGACAATTTTTCTCCTCCTTGTTCCTAATTTCTGAAAATTAAGAAGATTAACTACAATAAAAAAGAGAAAGGCCTGGGAAGTTAGGAAAAAAATTGAATCCCAATTGGAAGAGAATAAAGCTAATTATACAGTATACACACCTCATCCCATAAGTAAAAGTAGGCCTTCTTCCAGTGAGACTTCGTCCTCAATATCCCTAATTCTTTCTGCAAGTAATCCTTCGCTCCATCATTACTGTTGCACATCAAAAAGCCAGTAAAATTCATCAGTTTTGGAAGTTAATATACCTGAGAGAAGCGAGCGTGGACAACTGACTGTATACCCTGAGACTGCTTGTCTGTACGGTACTGCATATGCTGCTAATCTTGGGTCTGAGAAATACTCATCTGCTTTTGGATGATCAGCTACAATAATCGATTAAAAGAAAGGCAAATAAATAGTTAAAAAATGTATCCCCAAATGTCATTCAGAAGCACAAATGCTGAAGAAATCAAATAGTTATGTGCACAAATACAGATTATTGCATGGATACATAAATCTCAGTCTTTATATAACCCCTTCAAATTACCTGGCCATGGACAAGTGTATGTCAGAACTCGCATGCTCTCTCCCCACCTGCAGAAATAAGGACTGATTCTGTATTGAAGAATCCATTTGAAATGCTGATCCAATGCTTCATACCATTCCTGACTTCCATGTTCAACACCAAAGCGATCCTCAATAACTGTATCAGATATCTAGATGACAGTTAAAGAAGCAGACACTTTTGTTTCCACATATCGGATTCAGTTATTATACCATACAAAGGCAAGGCATCCACTCATTTGGACATAAGCATTCTGTAGAACTTAAGACGACGGAAATATACGACGTAGATTTCATCTATGTCTCCCACATAAATATCATCAGTTAAGGGACGTCATTTACCTTTAGCAAATATGCACCATACTTGACCACATAAAGGGATGTATTTGCTTCAAGAATAAGAAATGAACTAGGATCTTGATCTTAGACCTCTTCAACTCTGCTTCTAATATGAAGTTCAATTCATGTCTTAAATAACCAGTTTACAGGACAATACTTTGTTCAGCTCCTTTAAAACTTTTGAGATGGATTATTTTAAAGCTCAGCATGCAGAATCCATCTTTGAAGGCAAATTACTAGAGGATAGCTAAGGAAAAAGGGAACTCACTTAGAACATTCAACTATGACAAAAAGTGAACTTCATGAAGACAAGGATACACCAAAGACAGCAGGAAGTGAAGGAGTTGCAGGAAGTGTGAAATCCCAAACGGTTATACTTATCTTCACACGAACAGAAAGGTTTGAAATAGCATCCTCATCCATCATATCAACGGATCCATTATCTGAACAGAACTCAGAAAATGATGGAGAAACAAGAACTCTTCTTAAAGACGTAGTTGCCGATCTCACTCTTTCTACCTAAAAAAGAAATGTCCATATGACTGTTTGCAAACCCTAGATAACCCAGACAGTAAAATTAGTCAGTGATTCAAACAATACCACTTCATCCAATGGTTTTCCTTCAATCGGCTCCACAATTTCAAGGCAATTCCGAAGTTCAGTATACAGTCTATGCCTTTCAGCTTTACCCATGTACTGTGACGGAGATCTGAAATGAAATTATAACAAACATGATCCCGTTTAAGCCATATTCACTAGCAGTAACTAACATTGCCACATATCAGCACTGTAATCAAGAACTATTAGGTTCATATAGGGTTGATAAGAGCAATTATGAATCTGTTGGTTAAGTCATTCTTCGTGCACCATATAAGTATAATTCAATAAACTTTCTTTTAAGAAAAAAGAGATGAAGAATTATACTCTGAAACTGTTTTCAGGGCAGAAATAACGAGCTCCCCTTCATATCGACCAGGTGGCTGTGAAGTCGGAACATCTATGGAAATCCAAAGAGCAGTTGTTTCTCTGAGCCAAGCAAAACACCCCAATGTCAGGAAAACAATTGACTAAGTATTTCTGTACATCACAGAAGAACAAAATCCGGAAATCTTTTATGGTGGGACTACCCTGGAAGTAAGCTTATCTGAGTGATAGGAAGGTCAAGAGGCACAAGAGCATCGGGAACACCCAATATTGAAACCACCTTCCGCAATGTTATTGATTGTCCAATAAGAAGTCTGCCCAGCGCCCAATGTCAAAATCAGAAAGATACACATTAACACTAACAATCAAAATCTATTGAGAAATTTAGCTTAAAGAATTTACCGATCACCGGAGGTGGAACATAAATCAGTGCACTGAACCTGCACAACCCCTGCATTGCCAGAACCACTCCAAGAAACTTTTGGACGTAGAGCAATTTGAACACTTTCTCTCTCATTTCTAGCTGCCAGCAGGTTTATCTTCAAAACAGAAATTGATGTTATAAGGTCATGCAAGAAGACACCAAGTAGCATCCAATTAACTTACTAAGCTATAATAAAAATTCTGCTATACTCAAATCATTAAATACTAAGCTAAATCTGCATGTTCCAAGACATGATCTAGTGATCAATCTACATGCAAAAACATCAATAATTTGTATCCACGGAAAATAAATCTTAAGAATATGCAAGCATCAGCGTGTATACTTCTACCGTTAAGCACTAAATAACATGTACCAGGCACATCAAACAAGAGAAAAGCAGTATTAAATTACAGGTTCCAAATGTCTGGGCATTTCCTGTGGTCCAACATTCGCGGTGCTTGGCAAGCACCAAACGTGCACCAAATCAGCGGTTGTGACCTCCAAAGGATCGATCGATCCCTTGAGCGGATTCGGACCACCGTCAATCCATCCATACGCCGTCCCTCCTCCGGCGACGCCTTCAACAGGAGGCACATCAACGTCTTGCTGATTCCCTCCTGGGTGATTCACGCGAATTAGGATACACTCTAAACTTCAATTACGAAAAAAAAAAAAAAACTTTCCACAACCACCAAGTATAATCATACACATCACCTACGAAAAAGTAAATTAACTCAAATCTCACTAACCGCTACTATCACCATAAAAACTAAATTCGAAACAAAAGGAGAGAAGAGCAGACTGATAGTTAGCGACGAACCGGTGTTATCCATTTCGGCTTCGCAAAAGATCGGGAGATTGTATGATTCTGAGCTCCGGAAAGTGACAGGCTCGACTTGAAGTTAGAGAGGAATAATGCAAAGAATAAATTCCGTATGATTGGTAAATTCGACATTATAAAAAGGAATAATCATATATTACATGGGCTTCGATTTGGGCCGATCGGCCCGATCCAGTCTAAAGTCTATAAGCTTAACCCAATTTCAGTTCAAAGCACCAATATCTCAACAATAATGTTCAAACGACATCATTTGTTAATAGGCAAAACGACATCGTTTTCTGACACGGGAGGCTTGAGTCGATCCCAAAATCTTGAATCCTAATCGAACTCATACTCGAACCTTAATATTTTATGTAGATTTTATTTTATTTTTTGTGATTAAATTATAAAGGATCTTAAAATAATTAAAATATTAGTTTTAATTAATATATATTTGATATGACTTAATGAGTATTGTGCTTTATGTTTTCTTAATTTGGCTTTAGTAATAACAATATATTTTATTTTTATACCAAGTTTTTTTAGTGAGTATAGATTTATGTTCTTGAATTGAAAAATATTGATAACATGGAATAAATCCTTTATTAATTTTCAATTAATTTGTAAAAATAATTAATTAATATTTAAATAATAGCTTATATTCTTATACTAAAAATTATATTAAAATTATGAAACATATTTTCCATATCATTAACTTAATTTAAAAATATTAAAATAACTGAAAATGTATATTTTAATAATTAAGACTTATCTCTACTTGATTAATATTTGTATTTGTTCATATTAAATAAAATTTTATTGTTGATATGTAAAAAATAATATAATATTTTAGGTGGTATATAAGTTGGAAATTCATGCAACTTTTTTGAAATTTATCACTGAAATATTTCACGAGCCTAAGTGTTTTTAGTGAGAAGTGTCTTTCTCGATTCATGTATCTAATAATATGTGTCTTGAATTTTTGTTATTCACATACCATAAAATAAAAATTAAAATTAAAATTTTGAATATCTCATTTTCTTTTTTCTTACAAAGGAAAAAAAACTAAATCTTTAAAAAACTAACTAACTAACGCAATATTATGTGGTATAAAGCTTCTTGCTTATCTCGATGGATGAGTTTTATGACTGTCATCAGAGGCTCTTAAAGTATATGCATACTTGGGCTAGCTAAGATTATAAGAGAGGCCAGATTATCAACACACTGATTCCTTTTAGGATGTACATGCTAAATTACATCTCGAACATAACTAGGAAGCCTTTTAGGATGTACATGCTAAATTACATCTCGAACATAACTAGGAAGTATAATGAAACGTTGGAGAGCTTAAGTGTTCCTCTGATTCCAGCACCTGAAAATGATGGAATTGATCTTAATTGCCTTCGTCTATTTGAATGTTTACAAGCACACTCTCCCTTCTTTTTGGAAAACCTGTAGACTCCATGGTTGGACCCCTGAAAAGCTCCGAAGTTGGCGGTCTGTAATTAGGATCAACTGTGTAGTCTGTGTTAGCATCTGCAGAACTTGGTCTAAATGAAATTGTTGCTCCTCCTGGATACCGTGACGGTGAAATGTACCGGCCCCTCGATCGATCTCTCAAACCATCAGCTCTCGAGTTTGTAACATCAGCATTTCTGGAAACAAAAGATCTGTCTCCCGAGTCTGACCCCATTGGAGCTCCTGTTGTAGCAAGTGGTCTGGAGCTGAAAGGATCATCTGGTCCCCATGAGATAAGTGCTTCCTTCTTCTTAGCAAAGAATTGCCAGGCTCCAAATAGGAAGATTAAGAAGAACACCACAGGCGGCGCCCATAACATTGTATTGAAATCTCCTTTAAATATTGGGAGATTAGATATGTACATACCCAAATATCCATTCCTAAGACCTAAAACAATCAACTTTTCATGATCACCTCCTACCAAGGGTATTGCATTGTTCCTATCAAAGTCATCTTCAGTTGATTGGCAATCCAAAACGATGATCTGATCTCATCTAAACCAGCAGAGAAAAGAAGGCGAGGTAAACCAACTCTGACATAACGAGGAGAAGAAACATTATATACAAAAACCTTCTCAAGATTGACAATCAGTAAGTAACCTTTAATGGGTTGAATCGCAATTGGCCGATCAAATTCGACCTTCTTCTTGGATCTGATCCTGCATTTAAAGTTCATTACATCCCCTAATAACAGTATGTGTATCAGATCACCTTCTGATGATGTAAATCCATATGCCTTAGACCGTTCGGTGGCATCGAATGCGTAACTTCGAACAAGCGAATGATTTGAACCTTCACATTGAGATTCTCTAACGGTCATGGTCCTCAAATCCAATGAACCTGCACCACTCTCTGTCAAGAACAAAAGCTTCTGCTTCAAGAACGCCAATGGTTTACTATCTGGCATAGCAGAACCATGAATGGTCCCATCTTCCCTAAAAACCCTGATCCTACCACTAACATCTGATGACAAAATGTATCTCAATCTCCCAACTCGATGCATTTCCAAAATACTAATAGCAAAACCTTCACTCTCATCTTCACATTTACCAACATTTTCAACAAAAATGGAAGCCTTCTCTTCCCCATTGGAACTCTCATAAACTTTATGGATCAGTATGTCACCATTTTGATGCCCTGTGATCACAGAACTCTCATTCTCGTTAACAGACAAGTAGGAAGTCGTTGCAGTAATGGATGAATCCAACTTGGTGTCATACTCAACCAAAACATCCCCATTCCTCGAGAGCACATAAACCCTCCCTCGATCGTCCCCAACAGCAACATACTTGCTAAACCCCTCGTAGTCTCGAAGTGGCAAAACATCAATACAGGTTGCGTCAGAAGCCAATTTCACAGTAGATACAAACTGCAACCTCTCTGACCATGAAGGACTAAACTTTGTAACTGAAACAGTCTCTACCCTATCCCCATCTCGAGTTTCTTCCATCTTTTTCCCTCGTACACTCTTACCTCGTTCTTGATTCTCATTCCTATCTAAAGTTACAAACTTTGGTGGAATATCTGACAACTTGAGCTCTAACTTTTCAACCAAATCACTGAGGTTCCTCACTAACTCTTCGAGTTTCTTCAACAAAATCTCTTGTGGGTTGGCTTGATGGTTAGGATAATGCTGGTTGTGTTCCTGTTCTCGATGGGTAGGGTCTAAGTCTACGCTAGAGTTTACAAAAAGTCTAACTGGAGAAGCCAAAATGAAGAGCAAATAAAGACAAATGAAGAACTTGCCTTGGTGGGAAAATGTTGCCATTGGGGAGAAGCTTGAAGACATCGATTTTTCAGGGGATATTTATGAAGGTGGCACACGAGGAATCGTAGATCTTTGATAATTGAGTCCAGAGACTAGAAAAGATTTAGCAGGAATCCTTATTAGATTTAACGAATATATGGTAAGAGAAGAGTAGAGTTTTAGATCAGATGACAATCGATTTGACTTGGGTCTGTACAGTGAACGTGTGTTAGAGCAGGACACTAGGCTTTTCAGACGAAACTTCGGTCCTAAGAATTTCTGTAGTGATGAAGTAGTAAAAGTCGATGTCTACTTCATTTATAGTAAAAATGGACGCAACCACCGAACCGACGATGACACGGAAAATGTTCTGAGAAACTTTGCTGGAATTCCGGAGCGAAGTAATTCGATCTGCACAAGTTCCAAGGTTACATCACTAGAAAACATGACAAAACCTTGTCTGAAGTGTCTTTTTTTAGCAAAGACGGTTTGTATTGCGTCATTCGTGACATTTGCCACACCCCCAACATTTGCAAATGTCTGGCAAATGTCGCTACCGACCCTTCGTGAGCATGGTTTTGAAACCCGGATCGGACCGGTCGGTTTGACCGGTTCGACCGGTGACCGGTCGGTGGTCCGGTTCGGTTTATGTCTCAAAATCGGTCTTCAATTGACCCAATGTTAACCGGTCAAAATCGGTCGGACCGGTTCGACAATTTTTTTTATTTTTTATTTTTTATTTTTTATTTTTTATTTTTTTAAATTTTTTTAATATTATATATAATTAAATATAATTATTACGTCACACCGGTTCGACTGGTGGTTGAACCGGTCAAACCGGTCAAACTGGTAACCAGTAAGGCCACCGGTTCGATGACCGGTCCGGGTTTCAAAACATTGGTGGCAAGTATCTGCGAGCTAATTCGCAGAGCGTGGGAGGTACAACTTTAGCATATTTACCGCGAAAGAAACCAGTGTACTGATAGACTGACTACTCAAGCCTTCTCAGCTAGCCCAGGACTACATCTCCTTCAGGAGCCCCTGCTAACTATTATAGATCTATTACATTCCGAGATGAAAGGAGCACTTTACCGCAGAAGTCTGCATTAGTGGAGTGTGCTGGTTAGAGTAGAATGTGTTTAGTTTCTTTTTGTAGTATTTATCCCGTGTAAGGAAAAAAAAAAAGCAATCAGTACTGGAGGGGGTGACTAGTAACAAGAAAGACTTCCCAGGAGCAAACGGCAACTAGGAGGAATAACAAGCAAACAGAGAAGGAGAAGCTCTAAAGGAGCGCATGCTTTAACACGAAAAAGGCACCGCTCAAAGCCTGTGAGTTCTTTAGCTTATAGAGCTAACGTAAGATTTTTCACATCAAATTCAAGTTCATTAACCATTGTTGCAAGTCACATTAACTAAGCATAGGCCAACAGAAATTTTGTTCACCATTAACTAGCAAGTTGCTAATAAACTTGAGAACAGCACAACACAACCATGCCCTAAAACAACAGATACAAAGTTATAGATGGAACCCATGGAAGGGAAGGTTGTCTCTCTAATGGGATATTCCAATCTTGTTCATATAAAAAACATATCAAAACCAGAAGTAAATGAAAAAGGAAGTTGGCAATCAAGTAATTGAACAATTAGAGACGAACAATACAAGAAAGTGGCCTGATTCTTTGCAGAGAAACCAATCACTGTCAGTTTAGACAACAATTGAACTTCAGGATCTGCAGGAAGATAGAAGGGAAATGTGGGCAGCGCAGAAGTTGTATCCTTTTGCGCCTAATTCAATCACAATATGGAACAGGCCCGAGCTTTGCTTTTCTTTTTCTTTTGCTTGGGTGGTTGAAGGACAACTCTGATGGCCGCATCAAAAACTGCTTTCACATTCTGCAGAACAACAAAATAATCTTGTTCAGATTAGTAGCTCTAAGAATTTCATAAATGTGCAAGAAAATGTTCACTGGAATCCATAAACCTCCTGTGTTTTTGAACTGCATTCAATGTAAGCAGGTGCATTTATAAGCTTCCTTAGCTCCTCCCCCTTTAGACAAAACCAATAGCAAGCATGGTTAACTACGAGACAAAGTTGAAATACCCACAATTAATCGAACATTGTCAATACACAAACTTTACCTGAGCAGTAGTAATGGGCACAGCACCAGGATGGTCTATAAAGAACTGCTTATCATCCCGAAGATCTAAATCTCAATAAAGTGAGAATTACGTCAAGCCCATAGCTATTTGCAACATTAGCAAAAGAATGTTATGAAGGCAACAACATCCTCACGGAATTATCTTTGCCATCTCGCTAGACACATTGACCAGTCATATCATATATACTAAAAAAGAATGGGCATATGTTACCATCAATCTTTCCTCACATTATTACAAATTACTGAAAACCAATAGTCTGATATTATCCACAAATTTCAAACTTCTTAGATTGTTGAAATACTACTGGGAAGCTGCTACCTTGATGGAAAAATTATATGTTCGAGCCAATTCAACTTTAACTTATAGGGAATAAAAGCAGCCATGTCATTCCCCTTCTCGTCACACGTTCAAAAACTTATATTATCACCACGAGTATGTCACCACTCAACTCCACGTGTAGATGAACGCCCAAATTAAAATCGTAGTGTATGAATACAGAAAAAGGAAATACTTGACAGAACGTACCAAGCTTCGTTCCGATAAGTACTATTGGGACTCCAGGAGCATAATGTTTCAACTCTGGAATCCACTGAAATGAAGCCAAAAGAGAATTCGTTAGTGTCATACTCAGTTTAAACTTGAACTAAAAAGACTCAGCAATAAACATAACAAGGTTGATTTCCAACCTTCTTCGAAACATTTTCATAGCTGGCCTTGCTAATGAGAGAGAATGCCAGTATGAAAACATCTGCCCCTCGGTAACTCAAAGGTCTCAATCTGTTATAATCCTCTTGTCCTGTTTCACGTGATAGCAAACTCAGACCCAAGGCAAAAAGCACGAATATGATAGAGTCTATTTTAACAATTATAAAGAAAAAGAAAAAGGATAACAGCTTTAGTTTAAAATACCAGCAGTATCCCACAACCCGAGGTTGACAGTACTGCCATTAACCACCACATTTGCACTGAAATTGTCAAATACAGTTGGCACATA
The DNA here is from genome assembly GCA_027123425.1 of Erythroxylum panamense. Taxonomy (NCBI): domain Eukaryota; kingdom Viridiplantae; phylum Streptophyta; class Magnoliopsida; order Malpighiales; family Erythroxylaceae; genus Erythroxylum; species Erythroxylum panamense. Next base: position 2,506,152 of record JAOTIZ010000006.1, on the reverse strand, counting down.
ATCCTGTTTAACATGGCAATACACAAGTGAGTTAAAAAACAGAATTACAGCAGGAAGGACTTCAGATTCCAAAGCTTCCACATCGCAAATCAAAGATGAGATTGGATCAGCCACAGAGAATGAAGAAGTGTCAAGTAAGAGATACCAAAATTGAAAATCAGATTGCAGCTAAATCAGAAACCAAATAGACCTTCTCTACAAGTTGAAGTAACTTAAAAGAACCATACGCTTTACTAAATTAGAAATACCATCAACTCTACAGCAGGGCTATAACAATGCACACCAAGTCTCTGACTAATTCATTTTCTTTTTAAAATTGAAGCCACAAGTATCTCTTGCCTTTTATATATTCTTTTCCATTACCTACGTAAATCAGACTCATGCTCTCAATCCCTTACCAGAAACTTGGACAGAAAACAAAACTCTTAAACAAAGAAAACAGGAAGATTCAGACAAACACTTGGAATTTAAAAAAAAAAGGTCAAATCACCCAAATTGCACGTTAGTAAAATCCCATATCTCCATATATTTCAAATAGAAAAGGAAATTCATTGAAAATCCAAAAACCTCAATCTAAGGAAAGGACAGAGAAAAGGAAACGCGAAATGAAAAACAGGAGAATTTACCGTAGGAAAGGTGTTGCTGGTGTAAGAAATCAACAGACAGGTTTTACCAACGGCACCATCACCGACCGTTACGCACTTGATAAACCTTGAAGCACTCATTTCTTTTTCTTCTTTGTTGGTTTTCGATTGTTTATAACAATAAAAACCAATAACAATAAAAACCAAAAACCCACAAAAGAAATTAAGAGAAAAATAAAAGATTCAAAGCCTCAGATCTTCAGCTGAGACCACCCTGCTCCTGATCACACACAACCCCACCACCAAAATTTCTCCTCCTTCTTGCACTTTACCTCATTCAATGCTCCATCTGTAGAACATAATAACAACGGGAAAGTAGAAAAGATCGAAACTTTCAACCACCCTTTTATCAGAAAACGAAAAACATTCTCAACAAACAAAAAAGATAAAATCTTTGAAACTGGGGACGAGAGCATTCAACTGGGGAAGGAAAATTAAACAATAATAAGGGCCTAAATGAAATGGGTATGTGTGAATTTAGGGAACTGGAGTGAGGGATACAGAGATAGAGAAAGAGAGATCAAAGAAGCTGAAGAAAGAGAATGACAACCATTTGGTATTTTGTGGCCGGGAAATTATGCCGTTGAAGCGCTCGTTGAGTGAACCAAATCCTCGCCAACGAATTCCCTTCCGATTCTTTTGTTATTTACTACTCTATCTTCAATTTCTTTTTTCTAATTTTAAGGTGTAAGGAATTGTAAGGATGTTGTTCTAGTTTTAATTTTAATATTTTTATTAAAATAAATTTTCAGTTTAGTATTTTAAATTTTCAATATTTTTATAATTATTTAAATTTAATTATAAATTAAAATAATTTTTAAATTAAATTGTTATTGAATATAATATTTATATTGATGTGATATTTTTAAATATAATATTAATGCTTATGTGATATTTTAAACTTTAAAATTTTTAAATAAAACCTACAATATCAAATATAAATTCTACTTAATTATAATTAGCACAATTAACTTTAAATTAAATATATAATTAAGTTAAACCAAATAATTTAAAATTCTTAAAACTTATAAAATCTCTAAATTCCATCCCAATTTAGAATTCATCGTAAAAACTGACGGCTTTTCTGACTGAAGCTAAACCACGACTTGACTTACCCGAAGGAGCCGAGGAGAGTGATCCTTCCAACGCTGAAGCAGTGAAGGCGTTGGAGGATTGGGAGCTGATTGATTCTTGGCTCTTTATCAGATGATGTGATAAGCGTAGCTTTTGGGCTTGAGACATTGAAAGCTATTTGGGATGCACTGAAATATGAACTCGTCCAATCAACCGAAGAGCGTATTTTTGATTTGGAACAAGAGCTTACCTATCTTACAAAGGAGGAGGGAGCGTTTATGGCTATTCTGTTGGTTTATGCCCTTGCAGTCAATTTTGGTTGTAATTTTAATTGTATAAAATTTGTTTTATTCAATAAAAGGCATTCTTTATCTTTGTGCATTTTAATTATTTAATTATTAATCATAAAGATAAAATCCCTGGAATAATTATTATGCAATTAGAAATTATAATGTGAT
>JAOTIZ010000006.1:2465204-2482477 GCA_027123425.1 Erythroxylum panamense | reverse complement strand
GGGAGGGGCTCCTCTGTACCCCGCCCCTGGCCCACCTCTGGCCCCCGCCCATCCTAGCCATCCATCTATGTGGGACCCACATGGATGGATGGCTTGGATGGGAGGGAGCCAGAGTTGGGTCAGGGGAAGGGGGACAAAAGATTTGGAGCCGACGATCAGTAGTGTGGTCCATCATCCATGAGTCTTTATTCGTCACATCAAGGTACAACATTGTGAAATAGGAGCATGAAAGAGTAAATAGAGGAGAGCTGCGCGAGAGAGTAGCGTGAAACAGACGAGAGGGAGGTGCAGTGGAGAGAGCCTAAGGGGGTTTATGTTAGGGACATTATTAATGGAGTATGAAGCTTTTTTTTTTTTTGGGTAAAGATCCATAGAGAGTTAGATATCTCGATGCTAGTTCGGAGGTGACATTGACGATGATAACCTGTGTTAAGTATATTTTATTACTTTTGTTGTTTATTTCTCTCGTTATGAATTGATTATATTATCATAGGTTAATTGATTTGAGTTTTGTGTATGGATAATTAAATTTTCATTATTGTTAGGTTATTTGTGTATGAATCTATTGGTTATTATAAAAAAGATGATTTTAATGCATTCATTGAATCGTTTAATTGCAAATTCATTGTTAGAATTTCGATATAATCCGTAATTGTTATGTTGAAATTCATGTATAGCGACTAATGATTTGTAATAATTAGAAATAATATAACCTAGGTTAAATAACGCATCGTATGTAGTTATTGTCTTGATTAATCGATTTTTTCTAATTTGTAATGCTACTGCCTAATTAAATCTAAAGATCGTATCCTAGTTTATTTGGTGGTTAGGTTTAATTAACGATCATATCTTTAATTAAATACTACCTAAGGGAAAACTTGAGTTAATTATTAACCTACGATTAATAGTTGGTAAAAAAGATTAGAGAACAACAAATCAATGAAATACGTTTAATTAAAGTGTAGTCCGAGATTGAACCAAAGAATCGAGTCCCTACTGAATTTTCACTTTTATTTTTTGTTTTCTTTAATTTGCTTTATTAGTTTAGTTTCATTTTATTTTCTTATTTTCTAAATCCAAAATGCTTCCCAAAACCTAAACACCGGTTAATTTCATTTCAACAACTTTACACACACTCTGTCGGATTGACTTAGACTCACTATTGCTATAGTAATAGTCTAGTTATTTTATTTTGACTAGTGTTACGACGCGCTGTCAATATGACTCTATTGGAGCATACCGAAGACTTGACCCTCAATAAATTTTTTTTGGCAAACTAAGATACTAATAAAAGATCTTACAAAAAGAGGTCATTCTTTTTATCCATAAGTCTTTCCAAACGTTTCTTCAATTTTTGTGTCTTGTATTTAGCCTAAACACTTTTATAGTACTTTCATCTTAATATTTTATATTTAACATTTTAAAGTATTTTTATTATCATTTTATTATTTACTAGGATTTTATTTTGATTTTGAACTTCCTTATTCTTATTTTATTCTATCAATTATTTTCAGCACAATTATTAGTTTCCATATTTGTGTTTTATTTTCTTGAAACAATTATCAAAACTTTTTTTGTAACTCTATTAAAAACAATCTCTGTATTAATTAAGGATAAAATTGTGTACTACATTATCTTCTCAGATTCTACATTATCGAAATTTATAATGGGATATTACTATTGATTATAAATCGAGTCCAAACTAATTTCTCATCCTTAAACTAATTAAGATATTCTAGTAAAAGCAAGCAAGCTATATATCAACATCAATTAGACCTCGAAAACGACTAATATTAAACAACTAGAAAGTATGCTGTCAACCAGACTTGTTATACGAGACTATGTCTCATTTATTTAAAATAATGGTAATTAAAACTGTCAGAAAACCTCTTCTTGTGTTTTTTCTTCCCAACTTTGACAAAATCAAAAAGAAAAGGGACAAACAAATTTAGATTGGACACAGCTTGAGCTTACTCAATGGGTTCAGCCTCATCGTCAAATGTTTCTGAAACACAATAACGATAATAAATTCCGAGTCCAAAAGATATTTACAACATAATACAAATTAAACTCTGACTTTTTGAAGCGTTTAAATTGGGCTATGACGCTTTCAAAACGTTTAGAACATATCTTAAATGTACGAAAAATGTGACAGAGTTAATTCTCTGTCAATTAAATGTCATGTTAATACTGACATGATATTATTTATATATTTTTTAAATAAAATTTTGATCAGAACGTAGGTCTTATAATTACATGGCAGCAGAGGCCACTGTTTATACATTTTAGATAGTAAGTCTCACTTTTCACGTGACAATGAGGTCCATATTTATATATTTTAGGCAATAATTTTACTTGTTACGTGATAGTGAAACTTGCTTTTTGTTTAAAAATAAAAATAATGTTATGTCAACTTTAACGTTGCGTTTAATTGATGAAGAGTTAATTTGGTTAAATTTTTCATTCACGTAGAATATGGTTTGAATGATTTAAAAATATTAAAATTTAATTTGAATGTTTCAAGACGTTAGAGTCCGTTCTATATTTTGTTGTAAATGTTGAGGTTTAAAATGCGTTTTAAAGTCAAAATTCTGAATCTAAGCATCTAATATTGCAAATACCTAATTGGAATATTTTGAAGCAAAATAACAAATTAAGTTGAGACTAAAATATGAAAGTTGATATTATGTTAGTGTCGTTTTCAGGCTAGTCCTTACGTAATTCGATAATATTTCCTGTCGTCTTCATTGTATTTAATAATTCACAAATTATTTATATTAAATAAATAATATAATACATCAAGAGATAGGATTTAATTCAAATGCAAAATATCATTGGATGCAAAAATGTCTCAGGCTCCAATTTCATACCAATGCCAGTATTCTTACAATGTCATAGTGTTGTTGTTGATGGTTTTTGACACCAAAGATTGGGCTATCCATCCCTCATTGTAATGAAACAGTTGCAAGATTCCTTCAATAATATGATTTTTTCTGAACAATCGTGTGATGTATGCCATTTCTCAAAACAAACCAGATTTCCTTTTCCTAAGAGTAGTATTAATACATTTGCATGTTTTGAACTGTGGCATATGAATCTTTGGGGTCCTTATAAGCAGGGGTCAATTAGTGGAGCTCGCTACATTTTCATCATAATAGATGATTTTTCTAGAACAACATGGACCTATTGACTCAAACACAAAAGTCAGACTTCTACCTTAAAAAAATTCCTTAAACATGTTAGAAATCAATTTCATGCTACAATCAAAATCGTTAAAACAGACAATGGAATAGAATTCTTGAGTCATAGTTGTCAGGAAATATTTTTCAACTATGAAATTATACACCAGAAAACCTCTCCTTACACTCCACAACAAAATGGAGTTGTTGAACAGAAACGTAGGCATTTGTTGTAAATTGCTAAAGCCCTTATGTTTTAGTCCCATTTACTAAAGTAGTTTTGGGGGGATTCCATTTTAACAGCCACATATATCATAAATAGGCTTCCAACTCATGTTTTTAACTGGAAATCTTCTTATTATGTTCTTTTCTAAAGAGAACCCGACTAAAATTCTTTGAGAAGTTTTGGTTGCCTATGTTATGCCTCTAACACCTTTCCTCATAAAGATAAATTTCCTCTTAGGGCTTTCAAATATGTTTTCCTTGGTTATTCTTTAGGACAAAAGGCTTACAAAATTTATGATTTGCAAAGTCATCATATTTTCACTGTTTTCTATGAAAATATATTTCCATTTCAGTCCATTTCTTCGAATCCAAAATTAGTTCCTTTGCCTAATCCAGATGTCCTAACAGTTGTTGTGTCTCGAGAGTCATTATCCTCGATTCATGAATTCCATCTTCATCGGATACTCCTTGCTTTACTAATAATGCACCGAGTCCAACTCCTATTCGTAGGAGTACTCGTGTGACCCAACGACTTAATTGATTGAATGAATTGATATTGCTTATCCTGTTGTTCCTAATATAACTGATTCTTCCTCTCATACACCTCCCACATATCCATTTCTACTCTCCTCACACTTTACCTCAGCTTATCATTCTTTTTTAGCAAATGTGTCTAATATTGAAGAACCTAGTTCTTTTGAACAAGCTCAAACTAATCTGAATTGGTTGCCTGCTATGGAGGCTGAGTTGGTAGCCTTTGATAGCAATCATGCTTAGGACCTTATTATTTTACTGAAAGGTAAGAAGGCTATAGGTTCTAAATGGGTTTATAAAGTTAAACTCAAACTCGATGGGACTGTTGATAGTTATAAGGCTAGATTAGTAGCAAAAAGCTATAATTAGATTGAAGGAGTTGATTACACTGACTGTTTTTCTCCAGTTGCCAAGATGGTTACTGTGAGACTTTTAATAGCTTTTGCTGCTGCAAAAGAGTGGCCTTTACATCAGTTAATCATAAATAATGTTTTTTTGCATGGTTATATCAATGAGGAGTTGTACATATTACCTCCTCAAGGATATGCCAAGGCTGGTCCCAATCAAGTGTATCGTTTGAGGAGGTCTTTATATAGTCTTAAGCAAGCTTCACAACAATGGAATCATGAGCTTACTGTTTCTCTTTGCTAGCAGAATTTTGTGCAATCTGCTCATGATCCATATCTCTTCATTAAATCAAAAGGGGATGGTTATACTGCTATCATTGTGTATGTTGATGATGTGTTGATTATGCGTCAAATGGAGACTTGTATTCAACAAGTAAAACGATTTTTACAAGAACAATTTACTATTAAAGACATGAGATCTGCAAAATATTTTCTTGGATTGGAACTTGCTAGGTCTGATAATGGCTTGTATGTAAATAAGAGAAAATATGTGTTGGATATTCTCAAGGATGCAGGTTTGACTTGTCAAAAGGGGCAGTAGCTACTCCTTTATTTCCTAACTGTCATTTTGATAATGCTAGCTCTCCTTTATTGATGAATCCAAATAGATATCGGGGGCTAGTTAGACGTCTCCTTTATCTTGGATTCACTCGGCCTGACATCACACATGTGACTTAGTAGTTGAGTCCGTTTGTTCAGGATCTTATTGAACAACATTGGATGGTTGTCATTCATGTGCTTAAGTATCTAAAGCAATCTTCATCTACAGGTTCATTCTTCATTTTGTGGTGCGGATTGGGTTGCATGTCTTTTTAATAGACGATCCTTAATAGGATTTTGTGTATTTTTGGGTGATGCTATGATTTCTTGGAAAACTAAGAAATAATCCACAGTTTCTCGATCTTCCGCAGAGCCTGAATATTGTAGTCTCTCCACTACGGCTTGTGAGTTGCAGTGGATTTCTTATTTATTAGTTGATTTTCGGATGTTCGTTTCATTTCTTATTCTTTTATGGTGTGACAATTTGACTGTTGTTCATATTACTGTTAATCCTATTTTTTATGAAAGGACTAAGTATTTAAAAATTAATTGTCATCTGGTTCAAAATAAATATAAAGAAGGTTTCGTTCTTCCTTAACATATTCCTTCAAAGTTTCAATTAGCATATATGCTTAGTAAGGCTTTGTCAGCTCCGATTTTTTCTTTTTTGATATCCAAGTTGGGCTTCTATGATTGGCACCAAGCACAGACAGTGATAGTATATACCATCCTTTTTTTTTTTCGTATGAATGAGAATAACCATTCATTTTAGTTTCTGATTTCTTTACTAAAATCAAACCCCTGTAGTGTTTACGATTTCTTCACACATACACAAAAGGTTGACTCTTTTTGTGGTCTAATTCCGTTAAGTGGCAAGTGACAATCAATCTTCTTGTCCTACAAACAGAATAACATGTGTTGAGTTCTTAACTCTGCTTACTATCCGATGCCACTTTGTTTCAGTTTGGCTCATTATGTTATGATTCTATTCTATTGATTTGTCATAGTTGTTTATTCATGACAAGGATTTGGCACATAGATTTCTTTGGTTTCTTCTGAATTCTTAACTGATTTGCATTTAAAGGATACCTAGAAATGCATCATCTGCTTGTAATTTTGACAGCAATACATTGCTTCCTAAAGAATAGTTCTTTTTATTAGTCAGGCTCCTTAAATATTACATCTATAATTCTATATATTACCGTGATCTTCTACCAAATAAGAGTAAGATTTACCGTGATCTTCTACCAAATAAGAGTAAGATTTCGTACTATTAAATTTTCTTGTACATTTCAATTGCACATGCTGTGTTTGTGGTTTATAGGTTCATCTCTCCTTAATTCTAACCCTAACTACAGGGATGGATTCAGGGGGGGCTAGCAAGGGCTATAGTCCCTACAAGATTAATTTTTTTTTAGAATATATGTATATATATAGTAAACTAAGTAGGGCTATAGCCCCTACAAAATTAAGTTCCTTGCCCCCCAAAGACTAAAATCCTGAATTCGTCACTGCCTAACTATACACATTTCGGTAATATAGAGCAAGTTGTAATAAATCTCATATTTCCAGTTTTTCAATTCACAAAACCCCGAGTTACAATGAGCATTATCGACTATAAGATTGATTAAGAATACGCACTCGATTTATGATTTTATGGTTCAAATGGTGGAGTAAGCTTCTGTCTCGAGAGTCTACAAGAAGTGATAGATTTGGTGGAGAAGGTGCAATTAGTGGAGTAATCTTCTTTCTCGAGAGTCTACAAGAAGATGTAAATTTGGTAGAATAAGCTTCCAATTATAAAAAGATTGTAAATAATTAAAATTTTCGAAGAAGATAATTGGTAAACAAATAAAGAAACTAAAATTTATAAATGCTAATCATATTTAATTGATATTTATTTAAATTTTAAATCATTAACTTAAAAAATTAATTTATTTAAAATATGTAATTTATAAATTATCATGTGTACTAATTTTAAACTTTCAACTATAAATTTCGTAGAGTAAGCTTTTGTTTTGAGATTTAATAAAAAATTATAAATTTAAAATGTATAAAAAAGAATGGAAATCACTTTAAAATTTCCAAAGGGGATTATTGATAAAAACAAGGAAATTAAAATTAATAAATATCTATTTATTTAATTTACATTTTCAAATTTTTATTTAATTTTAAACTATTAAATCAACCGACTAATTTATTTAAAATATACAATTTATAAATTATTACATGTACATAGGTATAAAAAAGATGATAAAGTTATGTACTATAGGATCTTTTTTTATTAGAGTTGACAAGACTTTAATTTGATTTTTTTAGTTACTTATGAGGTGTTTTAGGAGGGTCCAATTATAATAAGGTACTTTTAAAATATTTACATCCAGATTAATCTCCGCTAGAATCGAGTAGGACTCTTATAAGAGGTAAAATTCTAACCTCTAATTTTAAATGATTATATATATAAGAGAGATTTAAACCTGCAATCTTACTTAAGTAAAAAAAAAAAAACTCTTACCAACTCACGTTTATATAATTTAATAATAAGTCAAGGTAGTAATGGAATGTGAACATATTTACGCGTACTATCCGACCCCTCCTTCTGTCGGTACTTTGCTGATCATGTCAAACGACTTTTAACTATATATCGAAACACAACTACTGTTCCATGACTTTACCAACTTGCTTTTGAAGTACCAAGTTGCATTTACTCCTAAGGAATTCGCCGATTCTCTCTGATCACTTCCCTCTGCAAAACAAAGTACCGTACCAAGACTAGGAACCCAGGAAAATGAGAGGAAACGATGCACCAGCAGTCGTATCAATTCCATCAGCAACAGCCACTTCAGGAGTAAAGAAAGTGAGCTCAGAGAGCAGCTTTTCCTTCACTAAAAATGGCTACAAGTTCTGGGTATTGACTGCTATTCTCCTTCTCGCACTATGGTCCATGGTCACCGGCTCTGTTACTCTCAAATGGTCCACGGGGAATCTCACGCGTCTCTCAGAAGACCCTGACTTCCCAATCCATGATGATCTCGATGTCCTCGTACGGTCTCTCTGTTCTTGTGATCTCCTTGATCTTGAGTTTGTTTTCATTGTGAAGATTCAATCTTTATGTGTAAAGACTTGAGCTTTTGTGTTTATGGGTGGTTAGGAAGTAGAGGAGAAGGAAAAAGTGGTGAGGCGTATGTGGGATGTGTACACACACAGCTCGAATACTAAACTGCCTAGGTTCTGGCAAGAGGCTTTTGAAGCTGCTTATGAGGCCTTGGTAAGCGAAGTAGCTGCTGTGAGGAACGAGGCTGTTTCAGAGATTGCCAAGATGTCGCTTCGCTCCATCAATCACGAGAGACTATCTTTTGGAACAGCAATTGTTAGTAACTAACCTCTCCAAACAAGTTCTGGGAAATGGGTTATGAGTGTCATTGGTTATGGAGTTGATGGGGTCAATTCATGCCTTTGATTTTCGGTTTCACTTTTTTTTAATGGAATTTTGATTCTAAAATTTAAAGTCGCCTTCCATGAACATGGTTATCGACCTGTAAAGGTTATGATTCTGTGTTCATAAAGTTGTTCTCTTTTTATTTTCCTAGAAATCTCTATGCAGGTGATAAATTCCGTATGCTTTTTCTGATTCTATTCTCTTCTGCATGCTGTTCATGTGGATGTGAACTCTTCTCAATTGCATATTATCTTTGTGGTTGTCTTAATTTAATTATCTAAATCAGCCATTAAACTCATTTCTCGTCTCTTGGATCCCTTAGTTCCATTGCAAGTTTGTAACATAAAAGGGAAAAAAAAAAGAGGACCTGATGAAAGCATTTCTTGATCGATCTTGATACTCTTCTCAATCATTCTGCTCTATATTTTGACGTGATCCGATTGTGTCGAAATTTGTGCTCTCATGCCATGATGTGCATAAAATACAGGATGGATGGGAAGGAAAGGAGCACAAGATACCATAAAACCATAAAAAGGAGAAGAAAGTGGGAGTGGTAAGTGTAGCCAAACCCAATGACAAGACTCTCACTGATGTGTTGTAGTTTTCACCATCTAGTGAAACGTCCTCTTCTTTCTCCAAGTTGGCAGGACATTGTCTCCGATAATTCGGTTTATTTTTGCGGTTCCGGTGGAATATTGTGACTGGAAGTATGTGGAGATTGTATATGTCGGTTTCGATCATTGAATTTAGTTTGTCCGGGATGAGAGGTGGAAATTGGTGATTGGTGGTTGTAGTTTTATGTCGTTTTCCATTTTTCAACCCCCTTTTGTGGAAGCAAATTGATGAATTGATAATGAAATAACATCAGGTTTGACACCTGACAATGACCTATCCTTCTAATTTCCTTTTGTTTTTACAAAAATCAGAACGGGTAAGGCTTGAAAAATCATATCAAATTTGTGGGGTTATCAAATTTTCTTTTATTTGAATGAACTAAAAACAGGTGAAATACTCCATGCATTAGCTGATTTGGGGCATAAATTAGGGTTAGATTGATACTGTGAATAATTTAACAAAGGAATCCAACACCTGGAAATACACTAACAAAATTGCACGAGCAGATTCAATAAGTACTGCTGCTGCTGCGGCCGCCGCCTCCTTCCCAGCGAGGGAGCAAAAACTCTTTTAAGAGAAAACATTTACAGCTCTTTCAGCTACATAGACATTTACAAGTACCTCTCGAAACCGAGAACTTTACTAGTCATCCACCGACTGGATCTCGCCCATCATGATCCTGTTACTGACAACGTTGAAACCCAAAACTGAAGTGCTAACTTTCTTCCCTTTCTTTCCTTTCTTCTTGCCTCCTCCCTTTGAGGACCCATCTGCCCCATCAGCAAACTTTCGGTCAGAATCATCCGTGCATGCATTGTCGACATTCATGTCTCGAGCAACTAATCTGGTCACCTTCTGATCATTCCGAATTTGGAAGGCGATTTCAAGTACATCTGCTGGCAACAACTCTTTATAGTTTAGGAATTTGTCAATGAACTCGTAATCAGGGTCGAAGGAACCAAGGTTTTCTATCAAAAACGTCTCGGCCTCTGATCTGGATTGCTTCAAGCAGAACTCTAAAAAGCTTGTGTCTACAGAAGCACAACATAAAATCAAAGGAAAAACTTTTAGACGATCAAGCAATTAACTCCACGAAACGACCTAGTATATTTAGTGACATATCTTGAAATTTAACACAAGGAAACATGCTTGCGTCACGTTCTTTAGAAGCAAAGATGCAACTTGTAAGGTCATAACCCGTTGAAGTAAATGTTGGGATGGCACTTGGTTCATTTCACTCGTGACAAATTGTAGGAAACCAAATTAATTGAAAATGTAAATAAACAAGTAAAACCTACCTTTAGACCCAATCAGTCTAACCAACTCACTTTGGCACCAATCTCTGAAGTACATGGCCTCTGAAAAAGAATAAAAACATATAGGATCATAACACGTATATAAGAATACATTACCAATCTAACAGTTCTTTACCTGAATGTTTGCTCGGTACATCTTTCTTTCCTCGATGTGATGACTGAGCAGAAACGGACAAGGACGAAAGAGAACGATCAGCAGTCCTATTCCCTGACTTCTGTCGGCCTAATGATCCAACAGGAGTTGCTTTGATCGGAGTGTTTTTGGTCCCCCAACTGCCTTCAATTGCGAGATGTGGGAACTCAGACCTGCTTACAAAAATAGGAGGGGAATAATTTCAATTTCAAGCAACAAGAAGAAAGACATAATGGTAATATAAGCAAAAGATACAGATCATACTGCTCAGTCTCTTGTTTGGATTGATCAATTGGACCCCAAAATAGATCATCATCCTGCTTATGTTTTGGCTGAGAAGTAGATTTGGTTTTGATCTGGATTGGAGTAGCAGTCTTGGCGGGAGAGGTCGACAGGGACCATGAAGAACCAGTCCCATGGCCAGCTTGATTTGGCAGGGGCTTTTGTGGAATTGGTAATTGATTCTGAGGCTGGATTGTAGTCTTCTTCTCCTGCTCTTTCAAAATGTCCCTCAGTGAAGTGGGTTTCAGAGCCTTCTTGGCATCTGTAGACCATGCTGGTGAAGGCGAATGGTTTGCTGGCTCTCCCTTCCAAAGGACAAAATCTCCCAAAGAAGGACCTGATGGAATCACAGGAAAAACTTCTTTTTCCTGTTGCAGGGGATGGGACTTTTTACCTTTCTCAAGGGGAATGGAACTGATAGGTATCTCACAAGAACCACTGGGCACTACAACCTTAGCTCCAGTACCCTTTGCCTTGGCCGATTTTTTACGACTCTTTTTTGTGTCTTTTGCCTCAATAAAGTTGCCATCATCAATAGAGTCCACATTTGCAGTTTTAACCTGTCGGTTAGTTGAGCTAGTTATATTTTCTGCCACCTCTATCTCTCTAAACTCAGAATTTGCCAGAACATCTTCCGCCAAAATATCATGTAGCTGGTTTTTCTTGCTCTTTGAACTTGGTGAAACTTCTGATTTATTCACAGTCAATTCAGTAGCATCTCTCTGGTTTTCTCTAGAAATTTTAGGGTCTAAATTTGCAACAACTCCCATCCGAGTAGACAAGCTCATGGAGTCGACAGTAGTTGTTATTTCAGAAACAGACAATTCTTCCTGTGCCTTCTGCTCTTCCAGTTGAATTTCCAACAAAGATTTTGGTTTGAAACCAGGAGCAGGTTTCCAAGCTCTTTGGCCTGGTTGTATTAGTGCATGCTGCAATGAGACAGGCTCAATGAACTTTGGCCCACTCTTGCCTTCAGTTGTTTCAATATGATTTATTTGCATACTTGTAGGCAATGCACCTTTCAATTGTTGGGAATCCATGATTTCTGAAGAAATGCCAGACTTGTTGTTTTTCGTCTTCAGTGGCGGCGTCCCACAAACATTTATTCCTCTTCCATTGGATGATGCCACCTTGGTGTGACCAAAATTTAACCCTTCTGCTTCTAGTTGCTTTGATTGCTGTAAAGTGGATCCCTTTGACACTCCTTTTCCTTGTTCAGAAGAGGTGTTCAACTTGGCTAATTTCTGTTTTTTGGATTTCTTCTCAGTTTTTCTTGACTCACGAAGTTCATTCTTCACTTGTGTCACAGAAGAAAGTTCATCAACAGATGTTGCTTTTTCGCCCTGCATCTCATTATGAGATTCATCCACTTGAACCTCCAAACCAGTAGCATTCTCAAGCTTTATTTCAGTGGCAGAAACATCAGATGATGCTACAGCAACAGAGTTTCCATTAGATTCGGGATGCATAGGATCAGCAGTTGCCTCAGATGCTGCCAACGTTTCTGTTTCTTTGTTGCTACAAATGTCTTCTGATGGCTGCCTTAAAACCGGAGCATGAAATTTAGAAACCTGGGCAGGTTCCTGTATAACAGAAGACTTATTTGAAGATTTGTTCATGACCCTTTGCAAATCTCCACTTTCGGTAAGAGATGAAGGTAGCATGGATTCGTTTAGATGGAGAGAGTCAATTTTTTGGGGAAGATCAGAAATGTCCACATATTCTCCATGGACAGGATGAAGAGAAGACACTTTGGCATCAACAACATAACTGACATCCTGGGTAACTTGTAAAGGCAAATTCATGAAGCTGGTAGAAGTATGCTCATCTTGAATGTTTGACGGTGGCAGCGGAGAACAAATTTGAAACAATTCTTGTGATGGTTGCAGCCAAGGACCCCCATTTACTGTAGGTAATGGAGCTGTTTGCAAATGCCCAAATGTTGGTTCACCAAATTGCTGGTTCAAGTGATGCTCTGAAAGAACCTGAGAAAGCAACTGTTGTTGCCGCAACATCTGTTGGTGCTCCTCCTGTTTCTGCTGTTCCTTCATTAGCAGAAGTTTATTTAGCATTGATAACTGCTGCATTGGAAGAGGAATCTGGGAATGTGACTGCAACAAGTACTGCTGTTGCAAAATATTCAGCAATTGTGGATCTTGTGGTAAACCGGAGGTAAGTAACTTCTCAGCTGCCAAAAGACCAGATGGATTATCTACAGCTTGGCCAAGCATGTTTGTTAAAGAGGACAGGTTCTGTGGCTGCAGACTCTGCTGCTGACCAAAATGAATTTCAGAAGGAAAATTCTGAGCTTGATGCACATCAATCTTATCCTTAACTGGGTCCACGCCATGTTGCAAAATATTAAGCAATTGTGGATCTTGTGGTAAACCGGAGGCAAGTAACTTCTCGGCTGCCAAAAGACCAGATGGATTATCTACAGCTTGGCCAAGCATGTTTGTTGAAGAGGAAAGATTATGTGGCTGCAGACTCTGTTGACCAAAATGAATTTCAGAAGGAAAATTCTGAGCTTGATGCACGTCAATCTTATCCTTAACTGGGTCCAGGCCACCCTGTATAGGAAAATTAGACCAACCAGTTACAGTATTATTCATTCCAGTGCCAGGCCGGTCAGATAGTCCTTGGAGGATGGTCATCAAGTCGGTATTCTGAGAATGAGGAGGCTGATGCAGATTTTCATTCATTGAGGAAATGAGTTTTGGGTGAAGGAGTGAAGATTCAGATAGAATCTCTGGCCTTGATACCATTGTTGATGTATCCCTGCCAGCCCAATAAGGATTGGGCAGTGATCTCTGCCGTTCGAGTGCTATTCTCTTTGCCAAAAGGAGGGCATCATTCCCACCATCAACTTCCAATAGAGGTACATTTCCGGTATTATTACCAATAAATCCTGGCAAACCTACAATTTTCACATAACCACACAATCCATTAGCCAGAAGACGACGACAGAAAAGAAGAGAAGAGCTAGCGTGCCAATGTAACAAATTTAAGGTAAGACACCAATAAAAATATCCTAGCAATGCAAGGAGAAAAACGACAATAAGAATTATACGTATGTAAAATAAAGGATCAGAAAGAATTAGAGGTATATATATCAACCTTGAGATGAATTATTTATATTTGTAGACATTAGTGACTCCAAGAATCTATTTTCCACCTCTGTTGCTGAACTAGATTTATGCCTTGGTTCATTTTTCATCATATCTGCCAACTCATTCTGCTTTGCCATGCCAAAACCAGGGGGTGGCCTAGCCTTAGCTCGTAAGTGAGGCATAACGTCACCAAGTAATAAAAAGGGTGCATCCTTTGGTGCAGTTGCAAGGCGAACTTGTAAATCTATGCCAAAATATCCAGCCTCAAACCATCCAATTATATCGCCCCCAGAAAAGGGACCTTGAATTTCACCCTGAGGATCTTTGTAACAAAGAATTAGGTTCTCAGGAGACGGGGGTGGGAGTTTCTTGCCCGCTTGTTCTTTATCAAGACTTATAGACGACTGCCTCATCATTATGGAATTCTCACTGCTTTGCCATTTTGCTTCATCTTTGGAGAATGATGGATTAACAAAATTACTCTCCCACTGATTCTCTAGATTCTTCTGAGGCTGAGTCCATTCAAGATCAGAGTTTCTAGACCTAATATCACTTGGAATCTCTCTCCAATCAATGCCCTGCTCTCCAAGTGAATGGGCCCGCCATGGAGTGCCAGGATGGACAGGATTATTTGCCTGCATTGTAAATTGCCTACCTGTATGAGCTTCACCAACCTTTTTGTGAGGACCAATAACTTCCCTGATTGCTGCAGAAAATGATCGCAGGCATATGAAATTTTCAAGTGAAGTAAGTTTCTCACAAAGAATATTACAAAATATAGATACATGTGAGCAAAATGCAAAAACAACCACCATGATACCAGGAAACTCAAACAAAAGATGATTGACAAGATTAAAAAGAAAATATATAACTTCATCTGATGAAAGTAACTAACAATATTTTGAAAAAAAACAAGTCCTATACATAAAACACAATATCCAATGTTGTTGACCAAGTCGTCTATAAAATCACATTATTTTCTGGTGATCAACTGATTTAAAGCAAACTGCAAAATCGAGTAACAATTACCTTCTCCTTTGATTTTGTCATCTGCTTTACATTCCTGCATCGTTTGTTGTTTGGAGTTGGACTGCTGATATGCCTCTCTATCAGCATATCCTCTCTCTGAATGATTTTCATAACCAGCTTTTGAAATGTCATCTTTAGTATCCTCTACTGACAGTGATGCATCATCTCTGCTGCCTGCTCAGAGAAGAGAACCATAAAATAAATAAATTTCTCCAGAATGAGCACAGAAATGCAGAAAAAACTTTGATAAGTCAATACCAGTTGTGATTCGTCTTGAGGGAGTGGACTCTATAGTGCTCCATCCAACAGGTCCTTCCTTGGATAATTGTGGAGCACCACTGCTTACTAGTTCCCCTTTATCAATTCCATCCAAAACATCCTAGTCAAACAACAAAGAGCGTCAAATCATTATCAAGTATAAGAAACTAGGATGTGTTTACAGAGTCAATGGTAAAAATTACCATTTCTTCAGGATTTGGAGTACAGAGTGCAAGTGGCTCCAAGGGTTCTTCCTGTGTAAGAGAAGTAACTTGTACAAACCCATCCAAAAGCTTGCAACCTGATTTCATGTCAATCATCCGGTAAATATCTAGTAATTTTGTCCGATTATACTTCAGAGGTCCACTTTCACCCTTGTCTGAAATGGCTCCCAAAGATTGAGGTTGACTTAAAGAACTGCTCATAAAGTTTCCACCAGAATTGGCCCTTCCACGACCCATAGAAAAAGTAGAATTATTTTCTCCACGTCCCCGGCCATAGGAAAAAATAGAAGTCTGTTTATTTGACATTGTAGTTTGGTGATGAGAAGTCTCTCTTCCTCTATTCTGGGAGGAATTAGGTCTCCATGGTCGATAATATTCACCGTCCTTTTCCTCTTTTCCATGAACAGAAAGATGAAGCGACCCCTTCTCAAGTGAGACTTCACCATCTTTTCCCAAGTCCACTCTATTCTCACGCAAAGCTTCCTTCTCCTTATCATCAGGTCCCCACCGTGTGTTCCATTTACTCTCACGCCGCTGATCATGATTGGTCTCCCGGTTACCCAAGTCGGTCCAACGTTCAGATGGACCACGCCGAGCTTCATGATGCCTAGTAGATGAGTTCTCTGTCCAGCGATCCATTCGTCTTGTCTCACCAAGATCTTTATCTCCATCCCTCCAGCGGTCTTTGCGCACAGAGGAATTAGTGTCTCTTTCCTCATCACGCCAGCGATCACGGCGAGCGGTTTCCATATCAAGCAAGGAAGGCCGGAAAACATCTTTCTTCTTCTGGATATCGTGACTCTCCTCACAATTGCCTGATGCTTTTGAAAATGAGCTGAAGTGGTTCTCCTGTGTATATATTGTCCCCCCAACATATGAAAAAGAATATTAAACCAACAAGCACAGATGAGAATATCCATAAAACCAATTTCCATCAATTTCCAAGCATTCTCCGTAGACAAATATTAATGAACAAGGAACAAAATGTATGCATACACGACAGATGGGCAAACAATAACAAATGACTATTTCATGCGTATCCAAAAATTATCAAATCATATACATAGGTAACTACAATATTAGGATTCTGGCTACTTACCCCACCTCCCACTCCAGCCTTGCTGTCACCTGACTTTGGGAGGAGCCACTGTGGTGAAAGAGGAATAGCATTGTCAGATCCAAGGGCATCTGCACAAAATACATGTATACATGAATAAAAAACCTTCGATCGTACACATTTAATTAACTGATTTGCAACACAAGTATTGGATATCTTCTTAAATGGTTGTTTAAACTGAAGAGATGGACAAACAATTCCAGTTGCTGCAGTACCGATAATAATCTGCATTCTTGTGCAAATTATTAATTAAGAACTATAATTTGAGGGTGAAGATATCAACTCCCAACAAGAAAACAGAGTATGCAAAACAACTAACACTACCGAGACGCAAAAAACATATCCAACAAAAAATTATCCTGAGACAACTAGTCCATCATCCCAGTAACAAAAAACCAAATTAATTCCCGTGATATTGCATGCATAAACGACCAATTTCAAACACTAAGCAAAATTAAACTAGTGCATTATGAATGAAATTCCAATTTTCAGACAAAGCAAGTTCCCAGGAGTCTACACTACTAATTAAACATGTCACATCAGTAGGAATCCCATCACTGATATACTGGACACGAAATGCTGAACACGACGTCCAATAAATACACTCACAACCATTACTATGGTGTTGTTAGGTTGGTGAAATAAGTAAATTTGAATAAAAATTAAGAAACCAAGCACCATTTTATTCTCAGATTACACCACGTACTTTAAAGGTGAAGTTTTTCTTTATCTTCTCCGTTTGAAAAATAAACCAACGGCTATAAACCTAACAATAACTAAATCACACAAAAAATATTCTCACATTCCCAAAGATGAATGTAAAACCCTAGCTCTACAAAAGGAACAATTGCAAAGCAAAAATCGT
>JAOTIZ010000006.1:2418111-2449279 GCA_027123425.1 Erythroxylum panamense | reverse complement strand
TCTTAACCAATTCTATACATTTTATTATTATCAAAACATAAGTGGAATTAATTTGTCAACCACCATTGGTCCAACAAGCTACACTTAAGGAATGCTTTGCATGTTTTGAGATACATTAAGAATAGATCATCCTTAGGACTGTTTTTTCCAGCAAACAACTCCCTAAGACTTGAGGCCTATCGTGATGCAGACTGGGGATCTTGTGTAGATAGTAGAAAATCATTAACAAGGTATTATATATTTCTGGGAAGTTCTCTTATTAGCTGGAAGACGAAGAAGCAAACTACAGTATCGAAATCTTCAGCTAAAGCAGAATATAAATCCATGGGTTAACAGTGAGTGAACTGCCGTGGATATCTTACATTTTGAGAGATTTTCAAATTCCAAAATCAATTCCTATACCTCTTCATTGTGACAATCAGGCTGCATTACATATAACAGCTAATCCAGTTTTCCACGAAAGAATCAAACACTTGGATATTGACTGTCACATGGTAAGGGAATAGTACAAGTTGGGTTTTATCTCACCGAGAAAAAATTCTTGATCTCTACAATTAGCAAATTCATTCACAAAGGTTCTCAGTGTTCCATCGTTTATCAAGCTAGTATCCAAGTTAGGCCTTTGCGATTACTACCAGGCCTTAACTTGAGGAGGGGATGTTGAAATATAGAAGTTTTCATATCAGCGATTTTTCACTTTTACTCATGCAGGGATGTTAAGCTGGTTATACTTTGTTTTATATACAGATGCTAGAACTTTCGTTAATGAGCTGTAAATATTTTGTAATTATTTTTTTCTTTATTTTACTTCTTGTATAGTTATACAAAAGGAGCAACTATTCACGTGAATAACATGAAGAGAAAAATTTTTGTGCTATTGTATTTCATCTTCGTCTTTATAGTATTAATGGCAGAGTATTAAATCTGTCATTCTTCCTCATATTTGTTCAGCACTGTCATCCTCTGCTTCGCTTAAGCTTTAATAGTATGTTAGTTATTTACAAGAAAATGAAACTAGAGCTCTGTATAGGAAGACCCCAAAGGTGAAGGGCACGACAGTAAATATAAGGCTTGCCTGGTGGCAGTACCGTTACCTTTGAATATAAACGCCATTAATGTAGGCCACGTGTTAAAGCGATACCATTTCAACATTTTATAAATATATTTAGGTCATCTTTGATAAATGCTCGTCTTTTTTGTTTTTCTGAATTGAAGTATGATTTTATAAGATTACCCAACAAAAATTGGATCCAGATTAGCCCAAAAAGAAAACATGAAAGGCCTGAAGCTCAGTCCAATACGGCCCAATACTTCAACTTCCAAATACTTCAGTGTCCTGTTTCGAACGCATGTGCTGAGAGAGTTTATCCTTATCGAATACATTAGTAAGTAGAAGCATTAATCATGAAAAATTTTATATAGAAAGTGAAGTGTAAGGAAGAGGATTGTGAAAACTAAAGTGGAGAAGAATTTGTTTTTAGATAATGGTGGAAAGAATAGGGAAAATAACGAAATAAAATAATTATTTTTCTTCGCTTTTAAATAAATACTTATTAAAAATAAATACATGTTGACCAAATTGTATTTAATCTATTTTATTTTATTTTCTCTTTTCTACACAAGTTAAATCTAAACCGAGATTTCATTATGAATAAAAGTGAACAATGATTACAATTTATATAAGTGATTTTTTGCGACATCTAACAAAAATAAGCTCAACAATTTAACTAATAATAAATAGTAGGAAATGATAGGTTATATTTTTTAGAAATTGAGATTCATAATAATAAGTTCACCAAAATAAAATAAAAAATTGATTAGTGATAACTTTTTTAAATTCATTATGCACTTTTCTTAAGTCTAAGGGAACTAATTGTGATTTTATTAATTGAATACATAAATTCTTTTCTTTTTTATCCATATACTAAAAACATTAATATATATGAAACTATTTGTCCTATTTTAAGAAGCAAACTAATTCCTACACATCAAACTAAAAAAATTATAATTAGCCTAAATTAATGAAAAATCACAATCATCTTAGTAAATCAAAATCCTATCCATTAATTGGTTGTTTACAATTATATCAAATCTTCTAGAAGATCAAGTTCGTCTAATTTTCTAACACTTCCCTTCAAGTTGGAAAATAAATGTTCTTCATTCCCAACTTGCTAGTAATGCTCGGGAAAGTTTAAGTTGTCTAGTCATTTTGTGAGCATATCTGTCATGTGACCATTGGTAAGAATATAAAGTGTACAGATCAGTCCACTTTCAGTATTTTCCTTGATGAAGTGTTAGTCTATCTCAACGTGTTTTGATCTGTCATGCTAAATTGGATTATATGATGCTTATAAACAACACAATTTCATAGGTCCATGTCATTTAACATGCAAGTCTTCTAAAAATTTCTTTATCCATAAGAGCTCACAAAGTTTTTCAACCATTGCACAAAATTCAAATTCTGAACTTGATCTAGATACTATTGCTTGTTTTTTACTTCTCTAAATCACTAAGTTTCCTCTATTCAAAATAGAATAGCCAATTGTTAAGCATCGATTTGATAGTGAGTCAACACACTCTGCATTTGTGTAGGCTTCTATAGTTAATTATGCTCCTCTTGTAAAAATGATTCCTTTTCCGGAATTAGCTTTCAAGCATCTAATTGCTCTATAGGTAGCCTATAAATGAACATTCTTAGGATTATGAATGAATTGGCTTATCATGCTCATAATATGTGTAATATCAAGATGTGTATGAGATAAATATACTAGTTTTATAACTAACTTTTGATACCTTCCTTTGTCAACTGCTTCATCATCTCTTGTTTCACTTAACTGATGATTCTTTTCGATTGGTGAATCAATGGGCTTACATCTCATCATTCTTATCTCTCATAGATTATCTAAAATATACTTCTGTTAGGAAATAAATATGCCTTATTTAGACCGAGCCTTCAATTCTTAGAAAATATTTGAGTTTCCCAAGCTCTTTAATTTCAAATTCTTTCGCATGGCTAACCTTAAGCTTTAGAATTTCCTTGTCATCGTCACTCGTCACAATGATATCATCAACATATACGATCAAGATTGTAAGTTGCCCTACCATTGAGTATTTGAAGAAGAAAGTTTGATCTCCTTGGCTTTGTTTGTAGCCAATACCAAGCATTACTTTTGCAAACTTTCAATATCAGCTTGTGGTGATTACTTAAGCTGATAAAGTATCTCATCCTACGCATTTAGTTATCTTTAAAATATTTCTCAAAACTTGAAGGAGGCTCCATATACACCTCTTCTTTAAGATTACTATGAAAAAAAACATTTTTGACATGAATTGCTGTAAAAACCAATTTAAATCGAATTGCTATAAATA
Organism: Erythroxylum panamense; assembly: GCA_027123425.1. Taxonomy (NCBI): domain Eukaryota; kingdom Viridiplantae; phylum Streptophyta; class Magnoliopsida; order Malpighiales; family Erythroxylaceae; genus Erythroxylum; species Erythroxylum panamense. The sequence continues at coordinate 2,445,910 of JAOTIZ010000006.1, read as the reverse complement.
GCAGTTTAAATTACCAACTAAAGATTAAATATTGTAGATTGTGCTCATTTTAGCTACCAAAGAAAAAATCACTCTATATGTTTGAGTGTACCATTTAGCTACTAACATAGCCTTGTACCTCTCTCAAGTTCCATTTACTTTAAAATTAATTGCATATACCCACTTATATCCAACTAATTTCTTGTCTTTTGGATAATCAACAATTTCCCGTTTATTATTTTTATTATGTGCACTCATTTCCTCATTCACGACACATTTTCAATTCTTATCTCTATGTGCCTCATTGAAGTTTTGGGGAATAGGAATTATATCCAAATTAGTGACAAAACATCAGTGTTTATATGAGATTTTATTAAAAAAACAAAGTGAAACAGGATATTAATTGGAATTTCTAATTCATTTCCTAATAGATGTAGGAACGTCTAAATCATCAATCTATTGAGAGGGTAATTCTGACTGTGTATTTTATTCCATAGTCAAATCTTAAACTTGCAATTGAGTGAAATCATGCTCTTTTCTTCTTGATTAGACTAATATAGGTTTTTTTTGCTAATGGTGGTATAATTTGGGTTGATTCTAATGTGTTAAAAGGCTATTCATGTGGTGAATTTGAATTTTTAGGTTAAACAGTTGCAGGTTGACCAATGAGCCATAAATCAAGGAAACGTAACTTATGTTTTTTATCTTTACTCATACTCTTCCCTTGAAGATGAGAATCTGAATAGAAAGTTTCTAAAGTAACATCCATCGAAATGAAAATTTTACAAGAAGTAGGATGATAGCTCTTATGAACCTTTTTTGTGGAAGAGTAACCATTAAAGATGTATTTTAATGCTCTTGGATTCAGTTTTCCTTGATTGGTGTCATAAATATGAACAAAGCACACACAATTAGAGACTTTTGCAAGTAATTTGGAATCCATTTGTGAATTTGTGTAATACTCATAAAATAGACTTATTGAATTCTTGAAACCAAAAACTTTAGAGGACATCCTATTCATCAAGTGGGTTATAGTAAGGACAGATTTCCCCCAATAGGATTTGAGAACATTACTTTGAAATAATAATGTTTGTGTAATTACTAAGAGATGTCTATTTTTCCTCTTAACTATCTCATTTTGTTGTGGTTTTTTAATACTAGATGAATAATAAACAATTTTTTTTGAAGGAAAGATGAAATATTTTGATTGAAGTAATCTCTTGCATTATCACTCCATAAGTTTTTTATTCTTACTCCAAATTGGTTTTTGATCATTTAGAAAATCTTGAAAAAATTCCCTAACTTCATATTTGTTTTCATTAAATATACCCAGGTTACTCTTGTACAATCATCTATAAAGGTAACAAATTACCATGCCCCCATAATGTTTAGAATTCTAAAAAGACCCCGTATATTATAATGGATTGGTGAAAAAGGAATCATACTTCTAGTATTATTAATTGGATAAGAAACACACTTGTGTTTAGCAAGTTCGCATACGTTACAATACAAACTACTTATTTCAACATTTTTCACTAACAATGGGAACATATTTTTTAGCAAACTAAATGGTGGATGACCAAGACAATAATAATGGATTCAAATGTCCTCTTTATTAGTAGAATAGCTAGATATATAAGACTATGAAAGGCAACAATTTTTGCCTTCCTTAGTATCAAGGATATATAGCCCATTCTTTTCCTTAGCAAGTCCAATCATCTTCCCTGAGACTAGATCCTTCAAAATACAGTATGTCGGATAGAAACTTACTCTACAATTAAGGTCAAATGTAATTTTTTATAGATAAAAGAGCAACAACTAATCTTGGAACATGTAGGACTTCTTTTAACATAATTATAGAGGTAAGAGGAATAGTACCCTAACTTGCAACAATAGTAAAAGTTCCATCTGCAATTTTGATTTTTGTGTTGCTAGGACAAAGTTTATATGAGATAAAAGGTTGATGTGAAAAAGCCATATAGTCGCTAGCACGTGAATATATGATTCAATTACTATTTTGGACAAGAAAAGAGGCACTAAGAGTGGTGACATGATCTTCTGTCCAATTTTATGGTGTTTTATTCTGTGTCACCAATCTTAGCTATTTATTTATGCAGATTCCACATCTATTTATGCGGGACTACGCAGGACCCACACAAATGCATGGTTAATATTCATGGGACAGAATAAGACATCATAAAATTGAACAGCAGATCTGGACTCCTAAGAGTGTGAGAATTAAAAGACTTATTTGAATGAGCCAAAGAGCAAGAGCTTTCAAGTTTCTTTATTAATTTCCATATGGATTTCAACTTTTTTTATCTCTCCTCTAAGAGTTTGCAAATCATCTTGATTTGGTTATTCTTTGCAAATCATCTTGATTTGGTTATTCACGAGGAAATACTTCAACATTTGTCAAACACGCTTGTCCTCTGGATTATCCACCATATTTACCTCCCTTTCCCTTAACATTGGAAGGCTTTGCGACGATGATTTTGGTTCAGATCTCATAAATTACCACATCGTCTTTTTTAATAGGTTTGATGAATACTTTCCCAAATTCCTCTTGTAGTTGTTAAAAACATACAAGTTCAGCTCACTTCAGACGTCATCATGACGTGATCATGGAATCCTCTTCATTCCATTTCACAAGCGTGGCATCTTCAGTAGAAGGTCTAGTTCCCATAAGACGACTTAATTTGGCCTTTCATTTTGGAAAGGTTTTAACCGCTTGAGACCATCGAAGATAATTTCAGCCATTGAGCCTATAAGAAAATTGTATGTTATGCAATTTTTCTTTTGACTAAACTAATGTCTCAGCCTCATTATTGACACTAATAATAGTAGATTGACTCTTAGATAAATACGACATTACGACACAATCAAAGTAGAATTAAGTGAAGAAGAATTGAAAGAAATTTGGCAACTTATATACCTAAGATTTAGAGCAAGGCTTTTGGATTTGATACCAGAGAGGATATGATTCCTTCAAACATAAACTGAAATTTCTCTCTTTTTTCTCTATATATTGAAGGGTTAATTATAAAAAAATTTAAATTTTCATCAAATTGTTAATTATAATATGAATTTTTAAAGTAGCTAAAATATTCAAACTTTTAATTATTTTCAATTATATCTCGACATTAGTATCTCCGTTATCTTTGCTGATATGAAAGTGTTACGTGTTCATAAACTTTTATTAACTAGACACATCAGATTATTGAAACGTAGTCATTTTATGATGATACTAAAATGATGTCATTTCAAGAAGATTAAATCGTATCTGTCGAATATCGCTCGACGAGGGTTTGGGTCACTCCATCTGATACATTCTCCTTGGCCGTGCTCGAATATCCTTATCCAAAGTCCAGTCTAAGGAGGCCAGCACTTTCCACACTATTTCCAGCGCCTCCGTCAGCGCTGATGTCGTTCTCAATGGCTCAACACCAACACGTCGACGCCGCTCTCAACGATGTTTATATATCCTTATGTCTATAACAGTATGGATAGAGCTGCAACTTTTGAAAGCTCCACTTCTTTTGCTTCGATTCCTCTGCAACCAATCCCAAAAACCCTTATTGGTTCTGTGAATTCAGGTCCTTTAGCCAGATCTTCAGGTATAATCTCCTGTTCAGATCCACTGGAAAGAGGGTTTTTGTATGGTCCAATTGAGAGAGGACTCATGTCAGGTCCCCTGGATCGTGGGCTGTTCTTAAGTCCTCTTGAAAAGGGTAGTCCGATTAGTTTAAGAGGAGTTATCTCATGAAAGCTTTGCTTCCAAGCGGAAATCAAGTTAGAGGTAGTTGATTAGAATTCTGCAAAGAGCAATATCGAAAACGATATCACAAGACATAACTCAATCGTTGCTCCAATAAAAGGTGCGGCGAAGGAACCGGATTGGATAATTAATCCAGATAAAACATAACAAGAATTTTACAGTAAGTAGTATTAAATTGAGTAGTGATGGTAGGTTAGAGGACAATGATTCTTTGGAGAGTCAAAATCTGCCTCGGGCTCAAGGCAAAGCAGGGGGAGGATCGTGTTCATGTTGTTGTTTTCGATGAGCATGGATGGGTCTTCGTGGAGATTTATGATGGAAGATAGAAATGAAGCAAACTGTTTAATTATTTTCAAAGATTTCATGCGTTTGGGAGGAGGAAGATCAAAAGATATGATATCGATTAAGAGTATAGAAAAGGAAACTCGCATTAACTTATCGACACCACAAATTTACATTCAAGATATTGTACGTACACATGGAGAAGGATTCCAAAGCTAATCATATTCAACATAAACTCCCACAAACACTGTTGCCCACAAAATTGGGAGCAAGCAACAGAAAACAGAAAGCACCGTCAGATTTCTTGTTTTTATCAACTAAATTGTTCTGTCAGGTGTTCCCACCAGGATAAGGACAACCATTGCGACCTGCAAGATACAGGATAAGACTAGCAAATGAATTGAATTACATCAGACAGACGGATCTCCTATTCAACGACAGGAAAAATAGAAGATGGGGAGAAGAACTTACTGGGGTTGATCGATGAAAGAGTGGCTGTCTGTGAGAAATCACAATTCCAGGGGTTTTTACCAGAAGATTGATACAAGAGATTCATGGCATAAGAAGCATGCGAAGCTATGGTGTTCGGCTCAAAGCAAGTCCCGCCAGGTTGAATTGGACTACAATCTATCCCCTGCTGCCCACAGACATAATCAAGATTCGCCTGCAACTGAGCGTCTGATACACCAGACTTCGGCACACACCAAGCTCCTTTCTTCGGACTTGGCAACGGAGAATTTGGCAATGGAGTTACGGAAGGTTTCGGTGAAGGAGCAGCCGGAGTAGTCTTAATTAAAGAGAAAAAAAAAAGAACACAATCATGTTACGAAACAGAGCATTTAGGACTTAATCCTGCAATAAACAGAGTTCTGTTCTGTTCTGTTCTAACCTCCGTGCTTTTGGAGAGGCCAACATCGTAAGTCGAAGAGAGATCAGTCTTGAAAAGACCAAACGATCGCTCAGACGTAGGTCCAGGTTTCAAATCTTCATCGTACAATGCGAAGAAATATGTGTCCACTGATTTACCAGGCATCAATGGTGTGCCAACCATTGATCGAAGGTGTGCGATCAGATTACCATTATAAGCTTTGGCATTCTCAACACTCGGCCCTACTTCGTCACCGTCTCCCTTGTACGGCCACCCAGTTTCAGCAACCACAATTTCAACATTCTTAAACCCCATCGAGTTTATTGCCGATCGAACAGCATCAACCTGAGCATCGAACATGTTCATGTACTTAATATTAGTGTTCCCATCAAGACGTCCTGCATTTGGTTGGAAAAGGCAAAAAGCCAGAGTCTCAGGTCTGGTGTCGCTCCGATAAGCGAAATACGGGTATGGGTTGATCTGAAAAGGAGAACCCGTCGCGTTGTTAAACTCCAGTAACCCCTTGATCAAGTCACTCAAGCTCGGGTCAAAGCTTCCAGACGACGGTGGCTCCGATTGTTTCAGCAACGTCATGGGGTGAACAGTGGACACCTTTATTTTACCACCAAGTGATGCTTCCTGGAGGGCCTTGTCGACATTTTGCATCGCCGGCAATAGGTTAGTCATTAAATTCCTGTCGCCGAATATGAACACTTCGTTACCGACATTGATGAGTGAGATTTTGCTGGATGGATAAAAGGGCAAGACGTTGCTGTTGATCCAGTTCTTAGCGAAGTTGGGGTCCGAGGCTAGTGCCGGAATGTCACCGTTTGCTACACCAACGGCGATTTCTATTCCGGTGTTGGCTAAAGCTTTGATAATATCCGGGTCTGAACCGTACAGACGGACCTTTTGGATGGTGGTTGACTGGAGGAGCTTTGCGGTGGCTGAAGGTGGTGGCAGGTTGTCCGCAACTTGGCCGTAGTTGATTCCTATGAACGATTGCGACTCTGCATCGAAAACAGAGAAGCCAAGACTCCATCATCATCGTCATAAACTCGAATATACGAAAACTTTCGTGTTCTGGAGAAGGGTTAAATCAAGAATTTTGTTCCGTTTTCTATCTAGAAAAACAGAAAATGATCCAATAGGCCTCAAAAACAGAGTGATATAGCAACTAAATCATAATTCTGATATGTGAAAAGCTTTTGTCAGTCATTTTCAGAGCTTCCTGAAGAAGAAAGACACAAGCTTTATGATTCAAATGGAAATTACAAACTTACTAGCAGTATTCACAGTCTGGAAGAGAGACAAGAGGAGCAAATAAACACTGTAAAGGAGGACCGCCATAGCTGAGGAGATGCTCTGCTTCGCTTAAGCTTTAATAGTATATTTAGTTATTTACAAGAAGATGAAACGAGACGTCAGAACTTTAAATAGAAAGATCCAAGAGGGGAAGGGCACAACTGAAGTATAATGATCGCCGGGGTGGCAGAAGTGTCAGTAATTCTAACTCCACGTGGAAGCTGGGAATTCTAAAAGCTTAACACGACCTAAGATGAGACAGACGCACTTTGCTGTCTTTTGACTCAAACTGACGAAAATGCCCCCTCAATTCTGACCGTTACCTTTCAAAGATCACCGCCATTAATGTAGGCCACGTGCTAAAACGGTACTGTTTCAACTTTGGCTTTTGGCTTTTCATTTGTTTTTATATTCAACGTAAACTACAATAATTACCTAATTTGTCTTTTAGGGGGGCTCAATTGTGATATTATTTTATATTAAAGTTTATTATTATTTAGAGAAACTAAATTATTATTTGAGTTAAGTTTGTAGATTAACTAATTAATTATTTTGAATATTTAATTATGCATTTAAGAATTAAAATAAAAATTATAGATTTTTCGTTTAAAACAGCAACAACACTCAATGTGAATCTCGTTGATACTAAAATCTGAAAATGTCTGCCTTCTAGGGGGTGATAATTGGAAGAGTGGCGGGGCATGGAGCTAAAAGGTCATGTGTTCAATTCCTTCTACTTACACTTTTTTGATCGAGCATGTCTAATATAAATTACTCAGTTGACGTGATTTGTAAGTGATTACGTCAATCCGAAAGTTTATTCAGTGCACACCTAAATAATAAAAATTACAGGTTCTTCCGTTAAAAAAAAAGTCCAATAATATATTGACACATATTTCAATTACTACAAATAAGTTATACCATACAATTTTTTATGTTTTATCTTTAAAATTACTCACATATTTCAATTACTACATGTAAGGTTCTTAATTTTTATTTTAAATATTTCAGTCTTCGAAGTTTTGATCCATTCATAGGGTTGAATTTCTCATTCAAGAATTATTTTTAATCCAATTCATAGAAATCAATAAAAAAGGTTAGTCCCTTATAAAAAATAACATTTTTTTACATAATAGGTTTATTAAAATAATTTGGTAAATAATAAAGTATTTATTTATTTATCATTATTATTATTACTTAGTATTTTTCGTTACTACTATTAATTTATTTATTTATTACTATTATTATATATATTTATCTATTTTTATTTGATTTGATTTTTTACTTTTTTATTTTTATTCCGATTCATGTGAGTTATTTAGAAATAACCTCTTTACTAATTAAGAGTAAGGTTACGTATTATTAAATTTTCTCAAATTTTGCGCTTTCAGCGGAATCTTTACTTTACTTATGTTGTTATTGATGTTATTATGATTTGACAAATAATAACTGATTATTTTTTTAGAGTTTCTAAAAATAATATTAAAAAATTATTTTTTGTAAAAACAAATTGTAGAAGAGATTGATAAAAGGAAGAAGAAAGGCTAGAAAACTTGAGGGTGGCAACTTACTCTTCCTTATGTGTTAAGAAAGAGCATTTTAAGGCGAACATGTAAAACAGCGAAAGTGAGGGTAGGGCGTACACCATAAGAAGAAAAGAGGAGAAAGGAAAGCATATTATATACATATTCAATTCAACCACTCTAAAGATAAAGTGTTATGTGGGAATTTGGCATCACGATGGCTTCGGCGAAAGAGCGCTAAAGGCATCGCTGCTTTAAGAATGTGGATATAATTGATCCGCAACCACAAGTAAGCATTTAAAAATAACTCTTTTTTAAATTTACTCTTTATAATTTAATATTCTTAAAAGACAACGTTTATTTAAAAAGTTTAAATTCTTTTTTGTCGTTAATTAATAATATTAATAATATCACATTATACTTTAATATTTTAAAAATAATATTGATAACACCCTAAATCTTTATTTACTTAAGTTTTTATAGCTTTTATTATAAAATTCATAAATTTAACCTATTATATTGCAATTAAACAATTTAAACCGATTTGATATTATGAATATTTTTAAAAAACTTGTCAAAGATGTTATTTTATTTTATTATTTACTCTGAGGAAAATTATATTAAACTTAAATAAACTTATATGCAACTAAGACATTATATCTTAACTCAAAATCTTAAATATCTTAACTCAAATCCTTAAAACAGTGGGCTATAAATCTTATCTCGTATATAACTCACTTTATCCTTTTATCTTTTTCCGATAGGGATGATTTTACTTGTAATTTTTTAACGTAGATCAAATAAAAAAAGATGCGCTTGAATTTGACTTAAAAGGAATCAACATTTTAATAACACTTTATTTACCTAAAAAAAAACACTTTATGCTCATTTGATAATACTTTAAGCCTATATTTTAAAAATCAGATCAAATGAGCCTATTTATTAAAATAAATACAAATCAGCCTGATTTTTAGTACAATTTGGTGTATGGGGTAAGCTGGTTAGTTTTACTGTTTTAGTGCCTTTCTATTCTTTGGTTTTGTATTTTAGCTATTAAAATAAAAAATGTTAATAATACGTGGGACCCACCTAGATGTCGTCCTTACATGTGGACCCACACAAGTATCTTCCCACACTTATTAAGTTTTGGTTGAGATTTTTAACTAACTTTTAATCAATTTTTTCTTTTTAATTCTCACATATTTAACTAATAAATTACATTTTCAAATTTAGATTTTATTTATTATTTTAATTTAAATTTTTGCTTTAAATTGTTGTTGTTAAAAATAAATTACCATCTTTATTCTTAAAAATAATAAATTGATTTAATATAACTAAAAATTATAATTGTCAAAATATATGTTCTTTACTTATCCCCTTATTTTTATTAAAAATTTTAAAATATTTTTGTTAAATTTAGTTACTAATTAGTATATATAAGTAATTTTGCTTCAAATAATTTTAGAACGTGTCAAAAATAATATTTAAAGTATAAAGAAGTATGTTCAAAAGATATTGAAAAAGAAGATGGAATAAAGTTAGAGTTTGATTGACTTTTTTTGAACATAATTCACTTTTTATGAGCCCTTAAATAAATAATAATATAGAATATAATAATTATTATTATTATTATTTAAATTTTTATTTTAGATTTAATTTTAGTGTAAATTATTAGATTTATTATCTATTAATATGCATTATTAGGGAAATTTTATTTTAATACAATATTTTATTTTAATATTTTTATTTTTATTAATAATTTATTACCAATCGAAGTTTTAAACCTTAAATATTTTCTTTAACCGATTTAATACCCGATCCAGCTTTTAAAAAATTATTCTATGAACGTTTGTTTTTAATTGATCAATTTATACGAGCTTCCTCTACCAATTATAATAACCATAGTTTTGTATCTTTAGTCATTGTTTTGGGTTTCTCACGTGTTAGTCTTTTCCAATACTTTATTTTAAAACCAAACGCTGGAGAAAAAGAGTGAAATATTATTTTACTTTCTCCTTTATTTGGCTGAGAAGGGGAAGCAAAGAACAAATGAACGTGCAATCCAATTTGAGGACAAAACTGCAACTTTTGATTGAGTTCACGGGAAAGAAAGAAAAGATGTTCTCGAATAGTAAGAATAGCAATATTTTAATAAAAATTTCGCTGATAAGTAAGTTTTGAAAAAAATATAAAAGTATACAACTTTATTTTTATGTAATAAAGAGGTCATTTCTATTACTCACATAAAAGATATAATAAAACAAAAATAAAATAATAAAAAATACATATTAAAATAATAAAGAAATAAAAATAAAATAGATATAAAATAGACATAAAAGATAATAAAAAAAATAAAATAAATAAAAATATATATACAAATAAAAATATAACATAAGTAATAAAATAAATAACATAATAAATATAAAAATAAAATAAATAAATAAATACATAAATAAAAAATGACCCATGTGAACTCCAAAATGGACATATTTGTTCACAATGATAACTAGTTTTGGCCAATTCATGCAGAGAGAGGAATCAAACCAATATTTAATTGCATGACAGATTATTCACCTGATACGAGATGTGAGGATGAAGTTAGACGGAGCTACATAATTCTCTCAAGTTTACAGCTCAGTCATGCGTTGAATATTGACTCAAATAAAAAGTCAGAAATTGCAGTTACTTTCGGTGATCAACAATGGTGGTTTGATTGAAGGTTGGTGCAGCAAATGTTGACATTCATCCATGAAGTTCTCCATAAAAGGGAAGCAAATGAATGAGAAGAAGAAGAGCACAAAGAGAGCTTAACATTTCTGTTGTGAGAAGAAGAAGAGAGAGTTCTTTAGTGTGAGAGAAAATTTCCGAAAGAAGAGAGAGAAGAATAGTGAGAGGGAGAGAGAGAGGAAAAAAACTTATTTATATTTGTTTTTTTTTCTCTTTTTTATAGTAGTAGTGAGCTTGGGTTATTTTGGGTCTCTTAAAATTGAGTGATAAACACTATTGTATGTTCTTATTGTTATAGTGAAATACTCAGTCGTCTCCAAACTGGACGTAGGCATTGTCGAACCAGTATAAAATCTTGATGTTCTTTTATTGCTATTTATTTTTTACTCCAAATTTATTTACATTTCCGGACAACATCATGTAAACAGATGTTGCTTACTCTACTGATCACTTTCCCCTTCACCAGCTGATATAGAGTTACGGAACAGCTCAGTCACTCTCTGTCATACACTAGAAATAGGATAAAATTTCATATCTCAGATAAGTTATGTTCTTTACGTACTAGTGAGGAGGAATCTATTAACCATATATTCTTTAAGTGCTCCCACGTGAACCTCAGTTGGGATAAGTATCTATATTCGATCAATGGGCTAAAATGGAAAAGCAAAGAAGGATTTACAGGTATTTAAGGGTAGTTTTGCAATGCTCATACATTTCATATGGATGATGAGAAACACTAAAATATTCGGAAAACCTGAGAGTTTCAGTAAGTACACTTGGATGGAGTTCTATCTCAAGTTAAGGATGAGTATTATGATAAAGTTTCAACATCTCATCTCAATAAGTATTAAGCAGTTAATGAAAATATAGGCAGAACATGTATTGTCAATGGGTCAAGTTGTACATACTCGGAGATGATAATTATCACTTCTTTTCGTAATTTCCATCTTTTTGTAAATGAATACAGTACTTATTTTTTCCAAAAAAAAAAGAGTAAATAAATAAAGCAACTAGTTGCTATGAGAAAGTATTTAGGTTAAATATTTAATATATGGTGTTTTAGTAGATATTATGAACATCGGACTGAAATTGAATATGTATTCACTTTTGGGATGAGTAAAATTTGAAAAGTTGATCAAATTTTGTTTTAATCAATTAAAAAATGATTTAGTTGTTATCAATTTTTTAATTTGTTATCAATTTTTTAATTAATTAATTTTAATAAAATAATATCTCTTATTAAATTAATATAATTATTTTTATTTATATTAAAAAGTCAATGTAAAATTTATAAAATATCATTTTCCAAAATTTATAGAATCATTTGTATCTATTAATTTCATACTAAATTTAAAGATTTTTGTCACCCTAATTATTCTTGTAAAATATTGCATTTTTAAATATTTAATACATTTCATTCTAGGCCTCAAATGTATCTTTAACTTCATATGGGACCACCATTGGCATGTGAACTCTACAATTAATATCGGCTTGATCATACTTCAGGCTCGACTCGACATTTGTAAATAAAACAAAGTTATTTTAGTATTTTAATTAAAAATAGTTTGGACAAGGCCTGAGCCTAACTGAGGCTAGGACTCTTTTTTTTTTTTGAAATGAATATAAGAAACAAGCGAAAATTAAGTCTCAAAAAGACTATTGATCTCTCATCAATCTGAAGCAACAATCAAACTCCCGAAATTGGAGACCAAAGAAACCATCGAGTTATAGTTGAGGAACTCTACTTAGCTAGAAAATTCACGCATTAATTAGCTTCACGAAAGATATGTTGAAGAGAGCAATATCAATCTCTTGCAATCAACATCTTGATGTCTCCGACAAAAATAAATATCGGATGCAAAGTGGAGCAAGAATTCATCACATGATTAACTATATCTTCAAAATTAGATTTAATAATTACTTTTCGGTAACCACGATCCCGGGCCAAAATTAAACTATACTGAAGTGCCCATGCCCTATCCCCAAACTTTTTCCTCGATTTAAAACATTCAGCTTCATCTTCAAGATCCATCGGTTTAATGAAACTAAACTTTTTCTCTAGCACTTGATAAGCATAAACGCCGACATCCTTCAGTTCACAAGACAAAATTGAGATTTTTGAAAGGAATTTCATTGCATAACAGATAAAAGAACATATAAACTGAGCCTGTCGAAGAAGACCAGAGGCAATGATTGAAGCTGCGAAATTTCTCGGAAGATTCTCAATGGAATTTTTCCTACGCATTTACCAAAAAAAGAAATTTTCCTACGCGCAAAGCGAGGTTGAATGACATGTTAGTGTTTGACTTTTCGATAGAGTTGACTTTTAGAAGGAACAAAACCTTCCCTGTTCAGTTTATAAATGAAGAGTCCCATGCCTAGCTTCTCGTAAATCCTTTTTGCTTACCCATTGCTTAGCTGAAAATGGTGGATGCTATTATTTCTACTGTAGTGGCCGATCTAACCTCCATGGTGCTTAGTTCCATGACAGAAGAGGCGAAGTTGGTGAGTGGAGTGAACGACGAAGTTAAGAAACTGGTGAGCATTTTCAAATCCATTCAAGCCTTGCTAGATGATGCAGAGGAACAAGTAGTGAAGGAGGTTTCTGTCAGGAACTGGTTGTTTAATCTTAAAGCTGTTTCTTACGACATGGACGATGTTTTGGATGAGTGGAAAACCTGGATTCAGACATCACAACTCCAGCGTGAACCCGATCCTCTCAAGAACAAGGTACTCTCCTTCTTTCGCTGCATCTGCTTTACTACGAGTGATGTTGGTCTTCGTCATGTAGTTGGTGGCAGAATAAGAGAAATAAGACAAAGACTAGATGACATTGCAACTGATAAAGTTAGATACCAACTTAACTGTTAAAGACTGGATCCATCTCCCACATAACTTGGGCTCGGGTTGTATCACCCAGTCCTCTCTGTTCAGCCTCTCTCTTCACATGGGCCGAATAGTCTTGATCCACTAGGGCAAGCGTGCACCACGTTTCTTCCTCTGCACAACAGCACACTATCCTTCAGTACCACCTGCCATGACCGTTTGCCCTGTCTCCTTATTCCTTTTGCTTTTGCGTTTTCTTGCCTCTGTATCCTTTTGCTTTTGCGTTTTCTTGCTTCTGTAAATATAGGGTAGGTACAGCAGTGTTTTAGTTCATAGCTTTTCCCTTTGTTTTCCATAGTATAAATAGCATAGCAAATGTACATATCGGTGTGTTGGTAAGAATTCAATACAACAGAAGAAATTTCCCATACCTTTCTTCATTAACTCAACCGACATATCTGAAAAACATGTCGAGAGATATGTCACCACATCATTCATTGATACACAAGAAGTGAAAGGTAGAGAAGAAGAAAAAATAGGGTCAAAAGCAAGATGTTTAGTGGAGCATCCAAGCTCCACATCATCTCTCTTGTGGGGATGGGGGGGATTGGAAAAACAACCCTTGCGAAATTGATTTACAATGACAATGACATACAAGATCATTTTAAGGAGAAAATATGGGTGTGCGTTTCCGAACCTTTTGATGAGATGCGTATTGCTAAAGCAATTCTTGAATCTCTTCGTGGTTCTTCTACGCATGATTTTAGAGAATTAGAGAATATATTAAAAGAAATTCGTGCAACTCTCTATGAAAAAAGATTTTTGCTTGTTCTTAACGATGTTTGGAATGAGAATCCTAATAAATGGAATGAGCTGAAACATTCTCTCACATGTGGCTTATTAGGAAGTACAATTCTGATAACCACTCGCAAAGAAAGGGTTGCATTAGTCATGGGGTGTAATAACGAGAGTATACATAAGATAGGACTTTTGAATTCTGAGCAATGTTGGTCAATAATTAGGCAAATCGCATTTGTTAATGGTGAACATGATAAATTGGAGAGGATAGGTAAGAAAATTGCAGATAAATGTAAAGGTTTGCCTCTTGCTGCTACTACTTTAGGAGGACTCTTGCGCTTTAAGAAATCAATAAAAGAATGGTCAAGAGTCTTGGAAAGTGAAGGATGGGAAAGTGATGATCTCTTGGGTCCTTTGAAACTTAGTTATTATGATTTGCCGTTACCATTAAAACAATGTTTTTCATATTGTTCTGTCTTTCCAAAAGATTCCAAGATTGAGAAAAGAGAATTGATTGGTATGTGGATGGCACAAGGTTACCTAAAAGGAAAAGAAGAAGATGAAGATTTGGAAATAATCGGCGAGACTTATTTAGAGAATTTAACCGCGCGCTCTTTGCTTCAAACTCTGCCCAAGAATCATGATGCTTGTATGTTGCATGACATGGTGAGTGACCTAGCTCAAACATTTACCAAAAATGAGTGTTTGATCATGGAGGTTCTAAACGATACAAATACTATTCAAAACTCTTTATGTGCAGAAGTTCGTCATTTAACTTTAGTACTTGCACAAGATGTTTCAGTCCCGGTGTCTGTCTATGGTCTCAATAAATTACGCACTTTGATCATTCGATTATTTGAGATTAAGTCGCCATCAGTGGTTGTTCTTCCCCTTGAGAGAGTGTTTTATCGTTTGACTCGTCTAAGAACCTTAGATCTTCACAAGTGTGGCATTAAAGAAGTTCCATCTTCAATAAGTAAATTAGCTCATCTCAGGTGGCTTGACTTGTCTGAGAATTATAGTCTGCAGAAGTTGCCTGAAACCTTATGTGAGTGTTGCAACTTGCAAACGTTAACTCTCGTCTATTGTGTCAATCTTGAAGAACTGCCCCAAGGGATTGGGAGACTATCGAACTTGATGTACTTAGATATGGAAGGTTGTCGGAAAATAAAGTATCTTCCGAAAGGAATAGGAAATCTATGGCGTCTTAAAAAGTTGAGTGACTTCATTTTAGGCGTTCACGAGAACGAAGCATCTGTTGCTGATCTAGAGAAGTTGAATAATCTTAGAGGGACTTTGAGCATAAGGGGTCTGGGAAATGTGAGAAAGATCGAAGAAACCAAAGCAATACAATTGAAGAAAAAGAAGAACATTACCAGATTGAAGTTGAATTTTCATTCTGATGGAGATTTTAGGCTGGAAGATGAAGAAGAGTTACTTGAAACTTTAGAGCCACATTTGGATCTGGAAATGTTACGCATACAGAAGTACAATGGCAAAACGATGTTCCCAAGTTGGATGATGAAGTTGAATCTACTCAGAGAGCTTTGGATCTCTATCTGCGAAAATCTTCAAGAATTGCCTCCGTTGGGGAAGCTTCCATTCCTTGAAGAATTATACTTAGGGTACATGAGAGTGAAAAGGGTAAGTATTGAGTTCATGGGAATTGAAGAAGAAGATTCACCAATGGTGGCATTTCCAAAACTAAAAAAGCTTGTGTTTTCTGAGTTATCGGAATGGGAAGAGTGGGACGATGGGTGGTTGACAGAGAGAATTAAGAAGAAAATTACAGTTATGCCATACCTGCGAGAGCTTAGTATTTGGGGGTGTCCGAGGTTGAAGACGTTGTCGTATCATCTGCTGTCGCCGACGATCACCAAATTGGAGCGGTTGAATATAAAGGAGTGTTGTCTTCTTCAACAACGAATAGAAGAACAGAAACTCTCTCACATACCTCATGTCATATTTAAGACAAGAAGGTACCTTTTAAAGAAAAGGTAATATTCTGATTAAAGGTAATATTCTGATTCTTTATTTACCTCTTTTTCAATTAATTGTATTTTTTAATATATTGACTTTTATTTTTAATTTATAAAGGTATTATTTGATAAAAATAATATCATAGATAATATTCTATTTTTTAATATTGTAATTATTTTAAGAAAATTTGTATTAATTACTCTATATTAACAATATATTAAAATATAATTACTTAATTTTGAAAAAAATTAATTCTAACTTAAAATTTTTATATTTATTTTGCATATAATTTTTTTTTAATAAACTAACATGTAAAAGCAAAGATGGTAATATATTTAATGAATTATTTCTTTAATTATAGAATGAAATGACATTAAGATATCTAACTTAAAATTTAGTTAATTCATATTTAACTTATTAATTTGCTGGCTTGTTGCAATATTAAGGAGCCCAAATGTTGAAGGATGGTTATCTTCCAGAACCTGATTGGTCACATCAGCTACTCTGTTTACATCAATGAATTGAGAAAGAATCTTCTTGTTGTGATTCTTAAGCTCGTGAAATATTTCATTAATAAGTCTCGGTAGAACTGCATCACATAAGCTACCCCTGTCAAAGAGAATACGGGGACAACATCACCAAAGTATTGGTATTATTTACGTCAATGAATCAAGAAAGACTCTTCTTACTGTAACTTATAGACTTGTGAAATATTTCTTATTTATTTGATAATATTTTTTATTTAGAATTACATTAGGCATGTACATTGCTTCTTCCATATTTTAATGTATTTGAAAAAAATAATAGAAAAGGCAAAAGAAAAGAAAATTACGAAATTGCTGGAAAAATCTTTGTTTCTTTATCTTGGCGAAGGAATTCTATGTCTATCCTTTCATGGATTGTAGCTACTTTACTAGTTATAGTCCATGTTTGATAAACAGTGAATTGTATTAATTGTTAATCGCTGATAGCTTATTATATCAATTGATTTGACCAATGAATAACATCAGCTGTTTATTAAAAATGTTTGGTAAAATTAGTTGTTTAGTATTAGTTGTTAATATGTAAAATGACTTATAAAGACATGATTTTAAAAAATTATAAAGGCATGAATATTATATTTCTTAATATTTCGTCGAATATTCTTATAAGAATTTAGAATTTAGATATTTAATTTTACAATAATTAAGTTTATAACTTTAGTAAAAAAACATAATAATAATAATAATAATAATAATCCAACGTTAAATTATCTATTAATATAAATAATACAACGAACTACATCATATTAGTATTTTTATATAATATGTATAAATTTTATTATTTAATAAATTAAAAATATTTATAATTATAGTATGACACAAAAATGATATATATCATAATTCAAAATTATGAAAAGAGGATATAATTAATTTTTTACCTATTAATTTTTGGTTGATCATCCAAAAGAGGAGCTTTTAGAAACCAACTTATTGAGGTTATATAAACTAACCAATAAACTATTTACTAAATACATTAATAACTTTTTAATATAGTAAAAAAGTTAAATTTTAATCAATAAGCTAAAAAACGATTGATAAATTGTTTGTCAAACACCTCAATCGTGTAAAAGAGACTCTCAAAGTTAAGCTTGACATTTGTTGGGTTGAGTTGTGGCTCTAAAAATTTATGTTTAGATCTGAATTCAACTTGCGACTTAAACTAAATCAATCGTGACCTATATTATGATAGAATTAGGTTAAGTCAGATTATTTTATTAAGGAGCTTGAAATAGTTTAGTATTTTATTATAATTTTTTATATAAATACTATTTTATGATTGTACTACTTTAAATAAATAGAAATAGACAACTTAATTTGTCATTATTTTCAATATTTTAAAATTCGAATCGAATATATTCAGATTATAACCGACTATCCTACGATGGAGTACAGCTTATCATCCTAATCTGATAGTCAAACAGAAGTTGTAAATAAAAGCGTAGAGGACTTATCTGTATTGCTTTGAAGACGCTCAATCTAAGAAGTGGAGTTCTTACAACTGTTAAAAATGCTCTACTGTTCTACTGTTCACATTCAAAGTTTCCCAAAAATAATCTTCCATTATCTTCGACATGAATGAACATCAGACCAATGAACACGACGACCGGATGGTGAAAAAATCCGTATTCGTGAAAGAGAGGAAGATCCACCTCCCATTTAAAATCCAATACAACCAATACTTCCCAATTACCACGCAACGGTTACAGGCCAATTGCATACAAAAGCAAATAATCTAGAGTGGCCTACAAAAAACCCTATTGAATTAGAAGAAGGAGACATAAACATGGTCCCAGGAACATTCGGCCTTGGCATTGAACTATCAAATTCCTTCAAAGGCAGACTCGACAAGTAATGGGAACATGCTATTGTGGTCAAACTAATGGGACGAAGAATTGGCTATACAATGTTACCCGAGTGACCTCATTATGGAAATTGACTGGCCCCATGAAAATCATTTACATTGACAACGATTTCTTTTTTATCAATTTCATGGAGATTGAAGACTACATCACCGCCCTCACACAGGGCCCATGGATACTCCTTGGACATGCTCTCTCCGTACAACCGTGGAACCCATCATTCCGCCCTTCCTCCGGTAAGGTCTCCTATGTCGTCGCATGGGTGAGGTTCCCCGAGCTACCAGTGGCTCGCTGTCACCCCTCCATCCTAACTGCTCTTGGTAACCTCGTCAGACATGATAAAACTGAAGGAACTTGATGAACACAGAAGCAGAAGTAAACTCGTAATCATGTGGAGGAAATTTTCTATATATTCATCTCTTATAAAATGTGTTCCAGTACACCTTTTTATAGCTACTATCGACGGTTATTTAACAAAGAAGACAAAGTAAACTAGCTAACCTCAACTGAGCTGGCAAGCCAAAAAACCAAAATTGGAAAAAAAATAAAACAATAAACGCAAAGGCGGGAAACGAGAATGAGCGTCAACACCCCCCTCAAGCTGGAGGAGGTGACCGGAACATCCCCAGCTTGGACAAAAGACGACGAAACTGAGGCGAAGGTAAAATCTTGGTCAAGACATCAGCAATCTGATGCGCAGTAGGTAAATAAGCAAGTTGCAACAACCCTTCCAAAACCTTTTCCCTGGTAAAATGACAATCAAGTTCAATATGCTTGGTTCGTTCATGAAAAACAGGATTCCTCGCGATATGCATAGCTGACTGATTATCACAGTGCAAAGTAACAGGAGTTAAATCCGTGACCCCAAGTTCACAGAAAAATCGAACAATCCAGGTGAGCTCAGCGGAAGCCTGGGACATAGCACGGTATTCAGCCTCAGCCGAAGACCGAGCAACAGTAGACTGCTTCTTCGACTTCCAGCTCAACGGCGAATTACCAAATTTAACAATATAACCAGAAACCGATCGCCGAGTAGTAGGACAAGAAGCCCAATCTGAGTCACAATAGGCATGAAGATGAAGAGAACCAGTACCTGTAAAATAAATACCATCACCCAAAGAACCACGAATATAACGAAGAACATGCAACAAAGCATCCATATGAGCCGTGTGAGGATGCTGCATAAATTGACTGAGAGTCTGAACTGTATAAGAAAGATCCGGCCGAGTATGCGTCAAAAAATTGAGCTTCCCAATTAACATGCGATAAGCAGAAGGATCAGCAAGAGGAGTGCCACTAGAAGGATCAAGCTTAAGATGCAAAGGAAGAGGAGCAGAAGCAGCCGCGCAAGAAAGCAAATTCTGATCACGTAAAAGCTCTTGAGCAAACTTCCGTTGAGAAAGCACAATACCAGTAGGAAGATACGACACCTCAAGCCCCAAAAAATAATGTAAAATACCCAAATCCTTGATGGTAAATTGCTGATCAAGAGAAGCCTTCAAAACATCAATTTCACCCAAGTCAGAACCAGTAACAAGAATATCATCGACATAGACAGCAACAATCGTAATCTGCCCTGAAGCCCGCTTGATGAATAAACTATAGTCATGCTTAGAAGCCACAAAACCAAGATGCAACAAAGCAGTAGACAACTTCGAATACCATTGACGACTAGCCTGTTTAAGACCATAAAGCGACTTCATCAGGCGACAAACCTTATTCGCAGGATTCGGAGCACCAAGAGGCACCTTCATGTCAATCACCATGAAGAAAGGCATTATTAATATCAAGTTGAAAAACCGACCACTGCCTGCTAACAGCCAAAGCAAGAATACAACGGATTGTAGTCATCTTAACCACAGGAGAAAAAGTCTCGGTATAATCAATTCCATGCTTCTGATGATTGCCCTGAATAACCAGGCGAGCCTTGTAACGTTCCAACATACCATCAGACTTCAATTTCACCTTATACACCCATTTACAACCAATCGCTTTCTTACCCGACGGTAAATCAGACAACACCCATGTATTGTTTGCCTGTAAAGCCTGAACTTCCGTATTCATGGCATCAACCCAATGTGGATCACCGACAACATCATAATAAGACATAGGTTCAGAGTAATTAGCAAAAGTCGCAACATGATGCTGCTGAGAAGAAGGTAAAACAGAAAATGCAACAAGGGGACAAGGAGAAAACACAGAAGGAGAAGAACGAGCATGACACACATACTGGTGTAAGTAACCAGGCGGTTTGGTAACACGGGTAGACCGTCGTAAAACAGGAGGAACAGAGGCAGGAGGAGAGGAAGGTGAGGAAGGTGATGAAGGGGGAGGCGGAAAAATAACATCAATAGGATGCGGATTAGAAATAGAAGAACCAGAAGACGTGGCACTAGGCCAAAAAATGTGAGAATCGGCAGTAGGAGGAATAGGAAACACAGCAAGAGGAGAAGACGAGACAGAGAAGTGAAATGGAAAATGGTGCTCATGAAATTTATCATCCCTACTGGTAAAAACTTGCTTGGTCTCTAAATTCAACAGCTTATAAGCTTTCTGGCCAAAAGGATAACCCAAAAAAACACACGGAACAGCCCGAGGATAAAATTTATACCGGGAAAAAAATGGGTAGAGGCAAAACATAAACAACCAAAAGAACGCAAATGAGCATATGTAGGGACGGCATTATGAAGAAGTTCAAAAGGAGTACGATTTTTCAATGAAGAAAGAGGGAAACGATTGAGAAGATAACACGCAGTAAGGAGAGTTTCACCCCAATAAACAATGGGTAAGTTAGCTTGAAAAACCAAAGCTCTGGCACAATCCAATAAGTGTCGGTGCTTTCGTTCAACAGTACCGTTCTGTTGAGGAGTGTGGACACAAGAGGTTTGATGTAAAATTCATTTGGAAAGATAGAAGGCGTTAGCAAGAGTAGAACAGAACTCTAAACCATTATCACTGCGTATAGTTTGGACAGAAGCATGAAAATGGTTTTCAATATAAGAAATAAACGATTGTAAAATAGGCAAAGCTAAAGATTTCCGAGGCAATAAATGCACCCATGTGCTCCTAGAAAAATCGTCCACAATAGTTATGAAATACCGATGACCATTATAAGTGGCAGTGGGAAATGGTCCCCACAAATCAACATGGAGCAGTTCAAAGATAGCAGAACTTTTAATGCTACTGGCA
Source organism: Erythroxylum panamense (assembly GCA_027123425.1). Taxonomy (NCBI): domain Eukaryota; kingdom Viridiplantae; phylum Streptophyta; class Magnoliopsida; order Malpighiales; family Erythroxylaceae; genus Erythroxylum; species Erythroxylum panamense. The sequence continues at coordinate 2,424,254 of JAOTIZ010000006.1, read as the reverse complement.
GAAAAAGACAAACGGGAAAGCTTGGCTTTAGGACAAATCTGACATATAACAGAAGAGTGATCAATTTTCCCATTACAAAAAATATCTGGAATCAATCTCAGTCGTTCAAAAGGTAAATGGCCAAGTCTACAATGTCAAAGCCGTGTATTTAATGGCTTACAAGAATCAGTAGCGACATTATTGACAGAACGAAGAATAGACGCTCTAGTACAAGAACTGCTGGTGGAAGAAGAAAGACTACGGAAATCACTGTCCTCAAGCACAAAATAAAGACCACCACGCTCGTTACCAAGCACCAGAGGCCTCATGGCTTGGTCCTGAACAAGACAATGAGAAGGGGTAAAGATGACGTTGGTATGATATTGAACACATAACTTGGGAACAGAAAGCAAATTGAATTCAAAATCAGGGACATGAAGACAGTCGGTCAAAACCAAATGGTTGGTGAGTTTCACAGTGCCAGTATGGGTTACTAAAGCTTGTTTACCAGTCGGAAGAGTGATATGAAAAGGTTTATGCAATTTCTGAAAAGTCTGAAAGAAAGCAAGGTTAGAAGCGATGTGATCAGTAGCACCACTGTTGATGATCCAAACTGGTTTAACACAACGACTAAAGAAACACAAACTATTACCTGCAAAGAAGGCAGATGATCCACCAGAATTGCCATGATCAACATCCAAAGGCTGACCTGCAGATGATCCAAATTTAGTCAACAAAAGTACCAATTGATCATACATGTCTTGACTCAATCCCATGCTAGGTTCGGTGGATGAACTTATAGGAGAAACATCATCAGTCCCAGCAGTCCGTCCCGCAATATCATGAGCATCGGGTTGCACAGTAGCTGCCAACCGCTTGCCTCTGTGCCATGATTTATCACCACTCCCAGCTGGAGGATGCAATTTGAAGCATCTGTCGATTGAATGGCCATAAACTTTACAAAAATCACAAAAAAAATTGGAACGCCTACCATTGGGTGTAATGCCATACACCACTTGTTTATTATCAGACACTGGAGACTGATTTCCAATGTTGTTAGAGTTGGAATGAAAAAAGTTTGATTTCTGTTTTTGATACCCAGCAGCAAACGCAGCACCATCTGACAAAACGACAGGAGATGCTTCACAGTCTCTCTGTTTCTCCTCTTGTAAGATCAACCTATATGCTTGACTCAAAGTAGGCATGGGCTGTAACATTAATATACTTCCTCTCGCTGTTTTAAAATCCTCATTAAGTCCCATGAGGAACTGTAAAAGCTGTTGATCTTCAAGAAATTTATGCATCACATTCGCTGCGCCACAAGACATACACACTGGTAACTCAACCAATCCAAGATATTCATCCCATTTCGTCTTCATCTGCGTATAATAACTACTCACAGATTGAGTACCCTGTGAAATACCGATTAACTCTTTCTGCACCTGATATCGTCGTGGACCATCTGACTGGCCATACCTCTCTTTCAACTCTATCCAAATGTCGGCTGCAGATCGAAAACTCAAAATACTATTACCTATATCTGGTTCAACAGAATGTAAAATCCAAGATATCACCAAATTATTACATCGTTCCCATTGCATCCCCTGAACATAGTCATTAACAGGCTTTTCACAAGTGCCTGTAACAAAACCAAACTTATTCTTTGGAATCAAAGAAATTTCAGCAGCTCGTTGCCATTTGCTGTAGTTATCACCATTCAATTTTTGCGTAGCAAGACTATGATTCGAATGATCCGAACCATGAATATACAATTCACTATTAACATCAATATCAGTGGAAAAATGTAACTGAACTTCGGTAGACATACTCGCAACTTCAAGATGTAGGAAAAACACAACCAGAATTCAACTACACAGAAAACGTTAAAAGATGCACCTGATTATGGCTCTGATACCATGATAAAACTGATGGAACTTGATGAACACAGAAACAGAAGTAAACTCGTAATCATGTAGAGGAAAATTTCTATATATTCATCTCTCTCCAAATGTGTTCCAGTACACCTTTTTTATAGCTACTATCGACGGTTATTTAACAAAGAAGACAAAGTAAACTAGCTAACCTCATCTGAGCTGGCAAGCCAAAAAACCAGAATTGGAAAACAAAATAATAAAACAATAAACGCAAAGGCGGGAAACGAGAATGAGCGCCAACAAGACACATAGTAAAAATCGACATTAATACTCAACACTCTCAGAGGGGAAAGTTTGCACGGGTGGTGGTGGACGTTGACATCAATAAGCCACTCCGCTTCATTGTTGAACTCGATGGGGAGCGCATCAAAGTGGCATATGAGGGCCTCCCACAAATATGTTTCTCTTGCGGGCATGTGGGACACGGGGCCGCTAGTTGCCCATATCGGTCCACACAACCACCGCAACCACTATCTACCACCAGCACATCAGACGACCACCCTACGAATCCCTCACCAGTAAGACGTTCTGAAACACAAGAGAGCGAGACACAAACCGAGACGTGCGAAACCTGGCTCTAAATGCAATGCCAAGGTCGTCGTCAACCCATCAAGGAAACAGTAACAAGAAGTGACAGAAACGGCCTTACCAGACCAGACGTTCCTCGAGGCTTTAGATTTCAGATCTTGACAATTATAGACTCACGTGACTCCTCCAAGACGGCGCCAGTTCCTACCCACGCAACCCAACTCGAGGAGGCTGGTTCTGGAACCATCTTCAGATCTTCTTCTTCGCAGTCTCCAACTTATAACCCATGCCGAAGCCAACGCCCTCACGGGCTTTCATCACGCGGGCTAGTAGACAATCACTCGAAGGCCCACCCCACCAATGCCCAAGCCCGCCCTTCCAGTTCCTCACCAGCCCACAACCAGCAACCCATGCACTCTTTGGAACCAAGGCCCAAGGCCGTAGCCCCTCATACCCCACCCACCCAACATCAAGCCATCCAAATTCCCTCCCATAATGACATGGTCATTCAGGAACTTGCATTGATACCTACCATAACTGAAAATCTAATTGCGGGAGCTATGGAGGAAGACACAAGCACAACTATCTCAATTTCTCCACCACAAAATACCCAATATCTCCTATCTCGCTCTAAACCGTCTAAACATGGTGCATACTTGGACAATGAAGCTATGGATATATTAGAATCTCAGATGGAAGTGCAGCAACCACATCAGACAATAACCGTAGATGTAGTGCAGCATGTTAGCTCCGAATCAACTCAAGACTAGGTTTAGTCGTCTTCCCTCACTCACTCATTTATTATGTCCATATTTATTTGGAATTGTCAAGGGGTCGGAGGTAAGAAATTTAAACCAATTATTACGAATTATGTCCAGATCCGCAACCCTATGCTCGTAGTTCTGGTTGAAACTAGAATAAGTGGAGACCAGGCACGAAAGATTATCAAGACTTTGGGTTTCCCAAATTCTTATCAGGTGGAAGCCAATAGATTTTCCAAAGGCATTTGGCTTTTATGGAAACTAGACACAACTATTAAAATCTTTCTAGCACATCGTCAGTTTATTCATGTGAATATCGAATGGGCGCACAATCCTTTTGCTTTTACGACTATCTATGCGAGTCCTACCTATTCCCTTCAACACTTCCTTTGACAACATTTGCGCAAAATTGCCAGTATTACTTCTCAACCGTGGCTCATGGGGACGATTTCAATGCCAAGTTACAATGGAACGATAAACGAGGTGGTGCTCGAAACCATCTGTTTATTAATCCTCATTTTAGAGACTGCGTGCAATGTGGCCATCTTTAGGATCTTGGATTTACCGAGACCAAATTCACATGGCGACAACGTTAAACTCTCACTAGATTAGATAGGGTCTTTTGTTCCAACTCCTGGCTCACCTTTTACCCTAATACTATAGCCACTCACCTGCCCTTTCTTAAGTTCGATCATCTCCCCCTATTGGTGACCTTCCATCAAAATACGCCCCCACCCACTACTCCTCGGCCTTTCCGATTTCAATCTACTTGGCTGACTCACAACTGCTTCCCACAAACTGTAGCAGATCACTAGAACCCCTATATGCCCATTTTTTGTGGGGCAGTCAGGAACTTGACTGAAACTTTACAAAATTGGAATCATTCGACCTTTGAAAACATTTCCGTTCGCAACAAGAGACTTATGGTGTGCCTGACGGGCATTCAGAAATCTTTGGAAGAAGAGGATTCTCTTCACGAGCTGGAAAATTATCTTCGAAATGAGCTGGAACAAGTTCTCTATCAAGAGGAACTCTACTAGTACCAAAAATCCAGATGCTAGTGGATCAACCAGGGAGACAAGAATACTAAATACTATCATGCTGTCACGACAGCCAAAAGACGAAAACTACACATTGTCTCCTTAACAGACGAATCTGGATGAGCTAGTTCTGGCCCAACAGACATCAAACACATAGCCAAGACTTTCCTTCAAAAGCTGTATACAGCAGATTCTTCAACTCCTACGCAGCTTCACCTCAGAGGTTGTTTTCCCACCCTCCCTCCCAGAGCGACTTTTGAATTAGAAAGCCCTCTCCTACCTGAAGAAATTAAGACGATCTTCTTTAATATGGCTCCAAATAAAGCCCAGGGTTTTGATGGCTTTAATGTTTTATTTTTCCAATCCTAATAGGACACCTTGGGGTCTTCTTTGATCAGTTTTATTAAGAAAACTTATTGACATGAAGTTTGGGAGTCAGAGCTGAACCGCACCATTATGGTGCTAATACCGAAAATTCCCTCCCCAATGTCGATCACGCAATTCAGACCTATCGTTCTGTGTTTTGTGATTTACAAAGGCCTTACAAAGATCATCGTTAACAAACTGAAACCATTTCTAGATGATCTGGTCACCCCTAATCAATGCAGCTTTGTTCCAGGGAGATTGATTGTGGACAACATCATCATTGCCCAAGAAATAATCCATACCAAGAGAATGAAATCTGGAAAGAAAGGACTTCTGGCTATAAAAGTGGATCTCCAAAAAGCTTATGACTGACTCTTTTGGGACTTCATCTATGATGCTCTCATCGATATAGATCTTCCTGGCTCTTTGATCTCACTCATTATGAAATGTGTCACATCGGTTACCATGCAAATTAATTGGGGAGGGGAACTCAGTGATGATTTTACTCCTTCTAGAGATATTTGCCAAGGTGAACCGTTATCACCGTACCTTTTTGTACTGTGCATGGAACGACTGGGTCACTTGATCAACCACTCTATTTATTAAAAAAATGGAAACCAATTAAATTAAGCAGACGTGGTCCCCCTTTATCTCACCTGTTTTGTGCTGACGACCTCATCTTGTTTTCCGAAGCCTCTATCGATCAAGCTCAGGTAATTCAGGATACCTTGTCCTTGTTTTGCATAGCGTCAAGCTAAAAGATCAGTCAAGAAAAATCTCGCTGCTATTATTCCAAGAATGTCCATCAATCCAAGGCACGACAATTGACTAGAGAATTGGGCTTTAAGCAAACTACTAACTTAGGACGCTACCTTGGACTGCATAAAAGCACGTACCAATTTATTCTAGACAAGGTTCACCAACGCCTCTCGGGCTGGACCGAAAATATTTTACCCCTTACCGGATGTACCTGTAACACCCAAATACCCCCTGGGAGGATACGTGGATGCCACCCAAGACAGTACAATCAAATCAGACTAGTTCACACACAACATCTCAAACAGTGCTTACAATACATCACATCATACTGTCAGAAACAGAAATTCAACGTTATTACAGGCCCAAAAGTGTTCACTAAAAACATGGTCAACAATACAAAAACAGACTCCTTTGGCCATTGCGGTTGACTCGTCCCAGTCTTTAATCTCCTCGTTCTGAACCTACACGGGGCAAATCCACCGTGCTAAGCTTATAGCTTAGTGAGTAATCATTTATCTAAATTAACCGATTTCTTTTCACAATAACAATAGCAGCATGCATTCAGAGATTAATAATCAAGCAAAATGCACTTCAGAACATATTTTATTATTAACAGAACAAAATAAATCAGAAGTCCATGAATCGAAGTGGGTAACGGGACTTATACAGGAGAGACCGACGTCTCGACATCGAAGTGTCACAGGAGAGACCGAAGTCTCGACACCGAAGTGTCTCAGGAGAGACCGAAGTCTCGACACCGAAGTGTCTCAGGAGAG
>JAOTIZ010000006.1:2396506-2418011 GCA_027123425.1 Erythroxylum panamense | reverse complement strand
TGCCATGAATGCATGCCATAATACTTATGCACAATTAAGCAAATATTTAATAAGCAAATAACAAACATAATTCGTACGAAGTTCCTATAATCTTCTAACCCCTAATTTGGGGCGATACAGTACCACCCTGACCCAATCTATTATCTCCGCTTTACCTCTCTATACAATGCAGACAGTTCGTCTCCCTAGATGCCTTTGTGATGACTTGGAAGAAATTATGCAACTTCTTGTGGGGCTCTTCTCCTGATACCAAAAAAAATACACCTCGTTCCTTGGCACAAAGTTTGCCAACCTAGAGAGTTGGGTGGCCTAAGCATTCACAAAATTCGCGAAACAAATGATGCTTTGATAACCAAACTAGGATGGGCCCTGATCTCGAAGCCGAACTCGTTATGGGTACAAATTCTGTCTGCTAAATATAACTTTGACGCCAACAACCTGCCCACTTCCCTAAAGGCTACTGGCAGCTCCATGACTTGGAAGAGCATCAAAGCTATTTGGCACCACGTACTTCGTGGCATGAAATGAGTGATATGTGATGGCTCAAAGGCCAGATTCTAGTTGGATCCTTGGGTGGAGGACTTGGGCCCTCTCATTTCCCATGCTCTTGTTCCTATCCCCCCCTTAGCCCTTGAACTGCTAGTACAACACTATACAAATTATTCAGGTAACTGGATTTGGGGTGAATTCCAATTTTTACTTCCTTACTCCATTTGCATGTTCATTGTAGGTATTTTACCGCCCAAGCCCCAATTAGGGCCCGATAAATTGACCTGGGGGACGTCGGATTCCAGACAATTCACAATGGCCACAAATATACTATAATTATGGAGCATGCTTTCCAGGACACTAGTGATCTTTGGAAGACACAATGGCACTGGTTCAGCCCTCAACGCATTTGCTCATTTCTCTGGCTCTTCACACATGATTGATTATTAACTAACCAACAACGTCTTCGCAAACATCTAACTCCGACTACAGAGTGCCATCACTGCCAAGAAGAAGAGTCCTAAACTCATGTTATGAGAGACTACTCCAAAGCACGAAGTATGTGGCTCACCTTCCTCTGTAGGTCATCTCTTTAGACTTTTTTAACCTTAATAATCATGACTGGCTTCAGGTGAACCTCCAAACGCATCGACGGATCAATGGGCCAGATTGGTCCCTCATCTTTGGTACAGGTTGTTGGTTCCTATGGTCTTGAAGGAATAGATCCCTCTTTGATGCCCAATTATCTGGGCTAGTCTCTCCTGCTTCCACTATTTTGGATTATGTCCACCTGATTCAACAAGCTTCGGATCGGTAAAGCGCGGCAAGTCTTGGCCCCCGACCCCGGCAGGAACAATTAATTGGCTGGTGTAAACCCTCTCCTGGATGGGTGAAACTGAACACAAACGGGGCGTGCAAAAGCTCATTCTGCTCGGCCACAGTGGGGGGTCTTATTCGCAACAATGTCGGTGCTTGGCTCGGAGGTTTTGTTCAGAATCGTGGCAGGTGTTCCTCGGTAGTTGCAAAATTCTGGGGCGTTTTCTTAGGGCTAAATCTGGCTTGGGATCTAGGATATCGTCGGGTAGAATTAGAACTGGATTCTAAAGTAATGTCCAATATCCTCTCTGATTCCACTAAATGCACCACGTCTCTTAATCCGATCGTCTTGGGCATCAACGAGCTACTTAATCGCAACTGAGTAGTTTTACCATGCCAAATTTACAGGGAGGGAAATAGGAATGTCGATTGGCTTGCCAATTTTGCTGTAAAATTTAGGTTAGAGGTTACCACTTTTGTATATGCACCCTCAGGGTATTGCTCGATCCTCCTTGAGGACATAGCTCAGATTAGTCTCCCTAGATTAGTCTAGTACTTTGTATGTTTTTCTCCAATTAAATAAAAAAAGTGGAGTTCTTGGCTTCTATGGCCTTCCCGAATCAGTGGGCTATAATTTTATTCTTGTTGTTGTTGACTGACAGTATGGACATTTCTTATCATTCAATTAGTGTTAAATTGTCATAAAATCGATTAAAAATTAATAAAATTTAAAATTTAAAATATGATTATAAATATTGTATAGAATTTAAAATTTAATTAAAAATTATTTTAAAAAATCAATTGGTTTATTTTAGTTTATATAAATTTATTAATTTATAAAATTAACAATTAATTAATAAAACAAAAATAATTCTAACTAAAAGTCAAATTTTTTACAATCAACCAATTAAATTAATTACTGATTATTCCTCTCGTAGTGAGAAACGAGATATTTTTCTTCCTCTTTCGTGGTCACACATTACCTACCGTTCCGAAACATGTGGCGTATAAGCAACAATCCATGCCGAGGGTGTCGAGAACCTTCTTAGTAAATCGTGGATCAGTCTTCGAAGTCGATACAATCACAACCGCTTTGATCCATCTAGATTTCTTTGATAAGTAGGTTTTCTATGCTTTAGCCTTTAGTAGTTCTTAAATATAGGCCTCTCGCGCCTTATTTCCATTTTCTTAACCTACTTCTGATCCCAATTTATTTAGATCTGGAATTGATATACTTATGATAAATGGTTCGCCGGTGATCGGAGGATGTTGGAAGCTTCTTAGCTCAATTGGCTAGGTGTAAGGAGGTATGTTTCTTTCTTTCTTTTTTATTTTTAGTTGCTTGAGATCTTTGGACCTGTTTGGTTTATTTATAGGTAATACACGCTTGCTTTAATTCTAATGAGAAGGTTTGTGTATCGTTGGCCTTTAAGATGAGCTTGAGCTTCTGTTACTTCGGCTATTGCTATTTGAATATGATTCCGTGCTCGCATGCATCTCCATGGATTGTGTTTTGTTGAGAGATCTGTCGAGGTATTTTGACTCGTTTCATGGTTTCTTGTGCTTAGTTTTTGGTTTAGTAACCTATTTTGTCTCGTATGTTTAACTTATCTCGTGTTGAGAAGCTTATATTTGTGGCCGAATTGTGCTGTATTTGCTTACTGAATTTTTGTCCTTTTTTAATGCGAGGTTATTGTACGCAATTTTGTGATTAAGCAGATATGCCTCATATATTTAGGTTGACGAGATGATATCTGACGTTTAATTGATATGCATTAACTTGTTGCCTGTAAACAACTGCCAAGCTTCATCTTCTCGGAGTCGGAGTCGGAGTCGGAGTCATCCATGGACGTGATTTACAGCTAATGTTGATGGATTGGTAGCAGTCGTCTTCTCTTGGTCAGCCACGTGGTGAAGACTACTGCAAGCGTCGAGGGTGTATGATATTATGGTATAAATTTGTTTTTGGTGTTTGTTGGAAAATAAGAGTAAAAACTTCTGTCCCTAATGCTTAAGGTATAATAACTACATGGTAGTAGATGATTATTAGATGGTAAGCGATTAATGAATAGGGATTAGAGATGTTGACTTGTTGTATGTTATTTTGTCCCAGGAGTCAGGACCTTTGCCATGACAGGTGCGCTTGCATGGCAGGTCAAAATCCTTAATAAAAAGTACTTTTTTGGGGTTTTGAGGCGGAGATGGCACGGGGTTTTATTTATTCCCCCGGCTCTCCTCCTTGTTTGTGTGTGCGTTGTTTCTTTGCTTTTCTTCTTTCACTCTCCTCTATTTCCATATACTTCTGCACCAATTGCCGGACCTGTTCATTGGATGGACTATATGTATAGCTTGCAACCAAGGCAAAAAGGCTTCTTCATGCTGAATTTGTGGTGAAACTGGCTTTGAGGCTAAGTGATGCCCTAGGCATTCTATCCTCTCATTAGGAGCAAAGTGGATAACTTACATTGACCAAGGTTGGTTATAACTTTCCATCAATTCTGTTAAATAATTTGCTCAGAATAGATTATTCAATTCTTCACCGTGTCCTTTATCTTATTTGCTTGAACAACATTGAATCACGGATTGACTGTTTACATATTCTCGATCTCGATTGGATACCTGCATGATTTAGTAGAACACTGAACATCATTGATAGCACAGATGGAAAACTTAACATCGGTGCATGCCTTAGTGATCATTTTCAATCTCACAACATTAATATTACAGATTGATCAAGTCTCATGCTTTCATCAGAGAACACCGGTATTGCCAATTGAACTGATTAAAGGCTGCAGTTCAACGATGACCATTCTCAATCTCAACTTTAGGTAGTCTGCATCGTTCTGCCACTTCCTATTTGGCTGCATAAGTTAAAAAATCTTAACTTGCATTTGGCAAGGACAAATCTCATGAACTCGTGCACACTTATGTCAAAAACTGCAGTTATTCTTTAGTCTCAATTTTGAGGTATGGTGTTGAAAAGCAAATGGTTAGAGAGGCGGCAGGTGGATCTATTCGCTATTGGCATGATTATCCCCTATATATTCATTAGCTGAGATTTCGGTTAACTAATTTATATACGAGGATCAGGCTTTTATTTATTTCATTAATCTATGCATATAGAACATATGGACTGATATTGTGCACCAATTGTAACTTGGAGTTTGATCAAGTGTCCTGTTACAAATCCCTGGCTGCGCCCACAAATGCGTCGCATTACCACTAGCATTTGTATTTACATCGGGTTTTTGATAATTTTACAAGAATACCTATGGGTATTGGCTATGTATGGTTCGCTGGTCTTATATAATAGTTAATAATAATAATTATTATTATTTAAATTATTACTTATGCTTAGCATTTTCTATTAGTTTACATGCCTCTGCTGTTGTGTCCTGATTTTGTAAGTGTTCGAGGACAGCTATATTCATTCTTGTATTATAAGTCAAAATTGTAAAGCTTGTGTAGTTTCCCGTGAATGTAGAGATGGAATATGTATGAAATGTAGAAATTGAATATGTAAGTGTCCCAACAATTTTCTGGGGTACATCCAGCCCTCAGTGGTGAGTTTGAAGAAGCTTATTGCAGATCAGTCGGGTGTCGTGCTTAGTTCGGTTTGAGAACAAAGGAATCCCCACGATTTCAATTCAAAATGTGAGAGGGATTGAGTGAGGATCGCGGCAACTGTTTCAGCAGGTGAGCTTTACTTTTATCCTGTTTCTATAATTTGTCTATTTCAGTTTCTTAGGACGAGAACTTTGCACCTGGCGACGACCAATGACAACCTCTCTCATTCCTGATCGGTGCTGTTGGATCGGTGACAGGTCGATAGGTGGTGTCGCGAGGTATATGAGTTTACGGAGACTACAAGTTTTGCTCTAGAAGGCATTGTTGGATTTGATTCGCGTTGGAAACCGTATAATAACGAATCAGATACTCATTTAATGTCGTCTATTCTTCGTGGAAGAGTGAGTGCATTTTGGGTTTGTGTTAGTACGTCAATGCATTCACGAATCACCACATCGTTGTTCGTAGATGATCGATGGAGTAGAGTTGCCTTTTTGTGTTGCAGCCTTGCAGGTGATTTAAATTTAAGATCTTATAGCTCTCGAACCATGTGGTCATAGATTCGCCGTATCTTTCACAGATTCTGCTTTATATTTATACTGAAAATGTAAATAACTACAAAGATCAATCCCGTTGCTCCCACCTGAGATTTGAAGTCCGACCAAAGATTTTGAAGGTACTCTCTCATTTCGTTCGAAAATGGATAAAAATATGTACTAATATGCTCTGGGTTCGAAAATGGCCTAGTGGATCGTTTCTTTACAAAGAGATATGACTAATATATCTCTCGGGAAGTTTACCAGCTTGCTTTAGCCTCTTTTGATAAGTTATGTGATTAATATGTTTTATTCAAGAACATTATTAAGAGTGGTCCAGTTTTTAAACAAACTTATAAGAAGCCTTATCATCAAATCAAGTGTAAAGGATAGAAGAAGACATGATTGTCACAAGAAGGAAGTTTATTTTCGACAAGTCTCATATAATTGAGCCCTTCAAAAGGCTTTGTGAAGCTTTGTGAAGGAAAGAAGCATCGAATTTTTTATACAATTATCACGCTTTATTCGCGCATATTTTGATGACATTTTTTTGTAATGCTGACACAATAGCGTCCTACGTCCCAATGAAAGATAATTGGATGTAGCTTGGAAGCTATTACGTCAGTATGGCTAAGTAGTGTGTTATCAAAATATGCGCAAGTGGAACGTTGTGGTAGTGTAAGGAGTTCGGTGCTTCTTCCCTTCGTAAGGTCTTTTAGGGGGTTTAGTAGGTTGTATAAGTGATTTGGTATGTTAATTCTTTACAAGGCCTTTGGAGGAGGCTCAGTGGTATAGAAGTTACTAAGCTTTGGCCTGGATTGCCTCACATCCCAAATTTGAATCCCCAAAAGATAACAGGATGGAGATCATTGTGTCAACATGGCTAAGCAGTGCGTCATCAAAGTATGTGCCAATGAAAGTCGTGGTGGTTGTTTAAGTGATTTAATATGCTAACCCTTCATAAGGCCTTTTGGGGTTAAGATTTCGTAGACAAATAGAAGGTTACAAGTCTTTCAGAAAAACATACATGAGCAAGAATGGCAAGATGAGAAGAATGGTTCGATTCTTGAAGAAATTCTCACATTATAAGAAAGTTGATCATTGTTTTTTCTATGGGCAACTAGGACATTTTGCGTGTCTTGTCTTCATAAGACTAAAAAGGATGTTAAGTTATCAAAGCAGATGCAATCAATTTTGCCAATTCATTCTTCCAATAACTTTGAAGATCTGGTTGAAGAATTTGTAAAGAAACATTGGTCTTTTGTAATTTCGGTTGCAGTTGATCTGGAAGGGATGAAATAAAAATATATCGAAGATTAACATCCACCCATTAGATAGGCATTTCGATCTAAGTGAGCATAAAGTCATTTGTTGCGGAGATTATCGAAGAAGAAGGAGCACAAAATGCAGAAGAGCTGGAATCGCAGTTGGGTTGTACACAACGTTTAAAATAAGACCAACGAACAACATATGTACGCGAGTATAGGGGATGATTTGCAAATTATATTAAGCGTGCCTCAAACACATATGCGACATGTCAGTTATGAATGAATGATGTTTTTCTCTCTCTACTTATCTTTCTCTGTAATTCTGTCTTTTCTCTCTTTCCTACAACTAATTTCTGTTATCTAGGAATCTTCGTGTGAGCTACTTTGAGTGACGAACTAATTCTCTCAACAATTTGGTATCAGAGTGAAACGATTCTGGGATAGACAATGGCAGAGAAGGAACTAGGAGAGTGGAGTTCTGAAGGTTGGAAGATACCTTGAGAGGACTTATGGAAGCACAAGGTTGGAGTGAGAAAATGTTCGTAGAGGCACAAAACAGGCATGAACAACTGTTTCTAGAAATGCAGGATAAAAGTGAGAGGTTACTCTCGGAGATACAAAATAGGACGGAGAAATTGGAAAAAGAAATGTGAGAATTACGAATGACACTATCTCCAGAACTGGGGGAAGGAAGCAGTATATTTGATCATACACCTAAAAACAACCATACACAGCACGATAAGGAGGAGCACGTTATGCCAACGAGGGTGAGTAAAATAGAGTTTCCTTCGTTTGATGGGGGGACAATGTGTACCTATGGCTATACCGTTGCGAACAATTCTTCCAGATAGATTAGACTCCAGAGCAAATGAAGGTGAACGTAGCCATTCTGCACATGGATGAACGTGCACAGGAATGGTACTGATTGTTCATCAGAAATTGTAATAAAATAAAGATAGTAGAGTGGACAGAATTCACGAGGGCTGTTCAATAAATGTTTGATGTAGAAATTTTTGATTGTCCTGTGGGGGGGATTTTAAGGAGTTGAAGCCAAATGAGACAGTACTGGAATACTGTGTGCAGTTCGATCATTATTCTAATAGGCTCTCTCTTGCAAAGGAATACCTAGTTGGTTTCTTTGTTAAGGGCTTAAGCCGGAGATTGATGTCGCGGTGAAGTTACATGAACCACAGTCTTAGGCTTATACGTTAGCTAGGAAACAAGAAGCAATACTGATGTCGACTGGAAACTCTATGATGGACAGAACCCAATCCGCTCGGAACATGATCAATGGAAACAATTTCAGTTCCACTTTAAAAGCACCCCACTCAACAACATTTAATCGCAATTTGAGCACAAAAGATATATTATCCACATCGCCTGCAACACTAAGATCACCACTGGTGTGATCTTACAAGGCTTTAAAGCCCATCAGTACTAGAGACTTTGATGAAAAAGGGGCGAAGGGAGACTGTTTTTAGTGCAATGAGAAATATACGTTCAGCCACAAATGTAAGAAGAGACAGCTACAATTCTACGTAGTTTCTGAAGAGAATGACAGTAGGAAGGGGTCAACTGACCAAGAGGTGGAGGATTTGGAGAAAGGTTGTGTAGATAAAGACTGTCCCATGGTTTTCATGTAGGCGATGACAGGGTTCTCTAGCCAGGCAGAATTCAAACAAATGTGATTAGTGGGGATACATCAACAACGACAGATTCACATACTCATTGATAATGGCAGTACACATAATTTTGTGGACATTGTGATGGCGGGAAAAGGAAAATGTGACCTTAAGAGATATTGAGCTTGTTTCAATTACGGTGGGCGGAGGATTACAACTGCAATGTTGGCAGTGTTGCAAAAACTTGCATGGTCCATGCAAGACGTGCAGTTCAGGACGGATGCTCTAGTATTAACGTTAGGAAGCTGTGAAGTCGTTTTGGGAGTTAAGTGGCCAGTAGGATTAGAAGACATCCTAGGCAATTTCAAAACTTGAACAATGATGTTTAAATGGGAAGGAAAGGTGGTGACCCTGTGGGGGGATCCAGAGGGTAAATGAAGGATTGTTTCAAGTAAAGGCCTTTAGAAAACTCTACAAGGGTCATCGAGTGGACAGTTGTTGATGATACAACTTTTGACTCTAATCGAATATCAACTCTAGCAAATGAAAATGACGAAAGAAGAAGGAAGTGTGTTTGACGAGGTTAATGTGGTATTATCCAATTATGACGAGGTGCTCTAGGAACCATCTCAGTTGCCTCCGAATCGCAAATACAACCACTAGATTGTGCTGATTGACGGAGTTGATACAATCAATGTGAGGCCATACCATTATTCAAGAGCATAAAAAGATACGTAGAGAGAGGAAAAAAGATCATTCATTCATAACCAACATGTCGTACATATGTTACGAGACATAATATAATTAGCGAATTATTCCCTACACTCGCGTACATATGTTGTTCGCTAGTCTTATTCTAAATGTTGCGTATAACCGAGCAACAATTCCAGCTCTTCTGTGTTTTGTGCTCATGCTCCTTCATCTTCGATAATCTCTGCAACAATCTCTTCCCCTTTAACGTCTTTGTCTATCAGATTGATTTCAGGAAATCGCCTCTGGAGGTCGAAAACTTACTCCCAAGTCGCATTGGTGTTTTCCCCATCAAAACACTAAATTAACCACTATGTGATCGCTCAATTGTTTTTGGTGATCCTTCTGTCTAATATTGCTACTGGAACTTGTTCTGCGGACATCAAGAATTTGGATAGCGATGAAGTAGTACGATCTTGGCCTTTATGCGCTTTTTTAAGCTGCGATACATGAAACACCAAATGTATTGCTGCATTGGCTGGAAGTGCTAAATTATAAGTCACCTTCCTAATTCGTTGAATCACCCTATATGGCCCAGAGTACAGTGGGGATAGTTTCTGATTGCTCCTCCTTTATAAAGAAAAGTGCTTGTAGGGTTGAAGTTTTAATAACACCGTATCTCTAACCTTGAATTTCCTTTTTGAACGTTTAGAATCCGCGTACTGCTTCATGCGATTTTGGGCCCTCTGTAAATGAAACCTTGTAACATTAAGCATAACACTGCTTACGAAGTAAAAGGTATCTAATTGGAGCTAGCAATAGGCTTTTAAGAGCTTGAAGAAGGTCATTATGTCTGCTCCGGTGTTGGCATTACCGGACTTCTCCAAACTACTTGTTATCGAAGCTGATGCATGTAGGCAGGGAAACGGTGTGGTACTGCAACAGGAAGGCCATCCCATTGCTTTCTTAAGTCATTGGCAAGGAGACATCATGTGCTATCTATGTATAAGGAGTTTCTGGCGGTAATTAAGGCTATCAAACAGTGGCATCACTACGTGACTCCCAGACCTTTCATCATTAGAACTGATCATCGGAGTTTAACATACTTGTTGGAACGACGTCTGTGAACTCCGTTTCAAGAGTCATGGCCACTGAAGTTATTAGGGTATAATTTCGAAGTACAATGCCCAAGTAGAAAAGAGAATGTCACAGCAGATTATCTCTCAAGAATCATGAGCGTAGAAATGTTAATGATATCCGTAACACAAATGCAGAGTGAACTCGTAGAAGATATAAAAAGAGTTGGTAGGAAGATGGAGTCATTCGAGATTTAATCAAGACATTAGAATCTAGCAACGCTAAAACCGGTGCATACAAATAGAGGGAGGGGTTATTAAGATGGAAGGGACTCTTAGTTGTGGGAGCCAATTCGAGACTCCGTCAACAGATCATAGGCATTAGTCATGACGATGTCATAGGATGCCATGCAGGTGCAGTTGCTACTATGAAGAAGCTACATAAAATGTTTTTTTTGGAAGGGCTTGGCTCGTGACGTGAGGGTTTACATTCAAAACTGTATGAGTTGTCAAAGAAATAAATACAACAACTCTGCTTATTTTTGTTTATTGCAATTGCTTCGAATACCCGATGGAAGCTGGAAGGAGGCGAGCATTGATTTTGTGGAGGGTTAACTGTTTTGAAAGGGGAGTCTGTTATATTGGTAGTGGTTGATAGGTTCACAAAATACTCTCACTTCATTCCTATCAAGCACCCTTATTCTGCCTGCGATATAGCTGAATTATTTCTTAATAATGTGTTTAAGTTACTTGGGATGCTGGAGTCTATAGCCAGTGATTTCTTGGCAAATTTTGGCAGGAGCTTCTTTAATTGCAAGGAGTTAAGCTAAAATATTTAATTGCCTACCATCTACAAACAGATAGGCAGACGGAGGCTGTAAACAAGATTCTCGAAACCTATTTACATTATTTCTGTGGAGAAAAACCTCAAAAGTGGGGAGAGTGGTTGGTGTTGGTGAAACGGTGGTACAATACTACTTACCAATCTGCCATTAATACTACTCTGTTTGAAGTTTTGTATGGTTATTTACCCCCAATGTATATTTCGTACATTGCAGGAGATTCGAAGATCTTAGAAGTTGATAGAGTTTTATAGAGCAGGAAAGCTATGCTTAATGTTACAAGGTTTCATTTACGGAGGTCCCAAAACTGCATAAAGCAGTACACAGATTCTAAACGTGCTGAAAGGGAATTCAAGGTTGGAGATACGATGTTATTAAAACTTCAAGCCTACAAGCAGTTTTCTTTACAAAAAAGGAGCAATTAGAAACTATCCCCATTATACGACGGGCTATACAGGGTGATTCGACGAATTAAGAAGGTGACTTATAAGTTAGAATTTTTGAGCAATGCAGCAATACATCCAATGTTTCATTTATCGCAACTTTAAAAAGTGCATGAAAGCCAAGATCGTACTACTTCATCGATATTCGAATTCTTGATGCCTGCGGAACGAGTTCCAATAGCAATATTGGACAAAAGGATCATCAAAAGAAACAATCGAGCAATCACACAGTGGTTAATTCAATGGTCCGATGGAAAAAATGCCAATGCAACTTGGGAGTATGTTTTCGACCTCCAGAAGCGATTTCTTGAAATCAATATGATATACAAAGATGTTAAGGAGAAGGAGATTATTGCGGAGATGATCGAAGATGAAAGAGCACGAGTACAAATGTAGAAAAGCTGAAATTGTAGTGGAGTTATACGTAGCGTTTAGTATAAAACCAGCGAACAATATATGTATTCGAGTGTAAGGAATGATTCACTAATTATATTAAGCTTGTCTCTTGAAAGAGTTAGGCTGGTTGGCAACGAGCTGGCCTAATTTGATCCATAGTGTTATTGAACATAGTGTTATTAGGGTATAATTTCGAAGTACAATACCAAAGTGGAAAAGAGAATGTCACAGCAAATTCTCTCTAAAAAATCATGAGTGTAGAAATGTTAATGATATCTGTAACACAAATGTAGAGTGAACTTGTAGAAGATATAAGAAAGAGTTGGCAGGAAGATGGAGTCATTCAGGATTTAATCAAGACATTAGAATCTGGCAACGCTAAAATCGGTGCATACAAATGGAGGGAGGGATTATTAAGATGGAAGGGACGTTTAATTGTGGGAGCCAATTCAAGACTCTGTCAACAAATCATAGGCATTAGTCATGACGATGCCATGGGAGGCCATGTAGGTGCAGTTGCTACTACAAAAAAGCTAAAGAAAATGTTTTTTTGGAAGAGCATGGCTCATGATGTCAGGGTTTACGTTCAGAATTGTATGAGTTGTCAGAGAAATAAATACGACAACTCTGCTTATCCTAGTTTAATGCAATCGCTCAGAATACCATATGGAAGCTGGAAGGAGCTAAGCATTAATTTCATGGAGGGTTTACCTGTTTCGGAAGAGAAGTCTGTTATATTGGTAATGGTTGATAGGTTCACAAAATACTCTCACTTCATTCCCATCAAGCACCCTTATTTTGCCTGCAATAGAGATCTGGGATTCTTGAGCAAATTTTGGCAGGAGCTTCTTCGGTTGCAATGGGTTAAGCTGAAATATTCGACTCCCTACCATCCATAAACGAATGGGCAGATGGAGGTTGTAAACAAGATTCTTGAAACCTATTTGCGTTGTTTATGTGGAGAAACACTTCAAAAGTGATGAGAGGGGTTGGCATTGGCATAATGGTGGTACAATACCACTTACCGAGTTGTTATTAATACTACTCCATTTGAAGTTTTGTATGGTTATCCACCCCCAGTGTACACTCCATACATTGCAGGAGATTCAAAGGTCTAAGAAGTTGATCGAGTTTTACAGAGTAGGGAGGCTATGCTTAATATTACAAGGTTTCATTTATAGAGGGCCCAAAACTGCATGAAGTAATACGCAGATTCTAAACGTGCATAAAGGAAATTCAGGGTTAGAGATACGGTGTTATTAAAACTTCAACCCTACAACCAGTTTTCTTTACAGAGGAGGAGTAATCAGAAACTATCCCCATTGTACTACGTGCCATACTAGGTGATTCAACGAATTAGGAAGGTGGCTTATAGGTAGAACTTTCAGCCAATGCAGCAATACATCCAATGTTTCATATATCGTAGGTTAAAAAAGCGCATGAAGGCCAAGATCGTACTACTTCATAGCTACTTGAATTCTTGACGCCTGCAGAATGAGTTCCAATAGCAATATTGGACAGAAGGATCACCCAAAAAAATAATCGAGCGGTCACACAGTAGTTAATTCAATGGTTCGATGGGAAAAACACCAATGCGACCTGGGAATACATTTTCGACCTCCAAAAGCGGTTTCTTGAAATCAATTTGATAGACAAAAACGTTAAGGAGAAGGGGATTGTTGCGAAGATTATCGAAGATGAAGGAGCATGAGTACAAAACGCAGAAGAGCTGGAATTGTAGTTGGGTTATACGCGGCGTTTAGAACAAGACCAGCGAACAACATATATACGCGAGTATAGAGAATGATTCGCTAATTATATTAAGCGTGTTTCCAACACATGTACGACATGTTGGTTATGAATGAATGCTGTTTTTCTCTCTCTATGTATCTTTTTCTATAATTTTGTTTTTTCTCTCTTTCCTATAACTCATTTCTGTTATCCAAAATCTTCATGTGAGCTACTTTGAGTGACTAACTAATTCTCTCAACATCATTGCGATCTTTCTCTGTACCAGCCGTTAGACTCCTCAGCCTAGGGCCTCTGCGTATCTCCCGTCCGTCTAAACTTTATCTTGCTTGGCTTTGTGAAGGATCTATTAGCTTAAACGTGGTTAGAGCGCCAAAGCAGAAAAGCTTGGGAGGTTGGTTGTTCGAATCCACCTGGACCTCTTCGTCCCTGTTATTCTGAAATTTTGTTTTAATAATAATGCTGTTTTGCAAATAATTGTAGAACAACATTGTTTTAAAGTTAGGTCCGGCTCATTTCATGGAAGAGTTCGACCTGGTTGTTTGATGAAAGAGTTAGGCTGGTTCAGGTTGGCAGCTAGCTCGACCTAATTCGATCCATAGTGTTACTGAACATAGTGGCATCATTTGTCAGCTGCTCTCTCGAATTCTGATTTAATTTGCACAAGTGTTGATTTGCTTTGCTTTAATGGTAAGTAATCAAATAAATTGCATTATTATTCAAAACTGCAGAACATGCCGTTTTTTACTTGTTGGGGCTCTTCTGATCTGTCACGTCATATAAACTGTATTAGTTAATACAAAACTGAGAGCTGTGTGTTCCCGACAAGTTGGGGATAGTTTAGTACGTGGTTGTCATGACATGTATAGTTTAATTACATCTTTAAAAGTTTCAAGTTGTAACATTGACAAGTATGATTGAGAAAAATGATAGTATAACGGAACTCATTGACTAATCAAATAATTATGTACGACCTTGGACCAAGACAGAGACATGCTAGAGTGCGCATGCGAAACATGACAAACAAGCACGTAAGTCGGAATGGCGTTGGTGGCGGTGAAGGAGAACAGCATGTGGCTGTAGCAAAGTCCAAAAAGTCCTGACGCCGGAGTCCGGACCCTGGTATCGTGGAAGCAAACAGATCCAATAAACAATCATACCTTAACATCAATCGTGAGATCCAGTTTTAATTTTCGCAATAAAAAGTAAAATTTAATGAGGTCTAATAATACACAATTGTATTTTTATATTATCACACCTTAATATTTTTTAAAAAATTGAAATAAATTTTTACTGCAAATTCAATTTTTTAAAAAATATTAATAACACTCTGGAAGTTAAATACAGTTGAATTTGTGTTTGCTCTTAATAATTTGGATAATATCAAATATTGATATGTTATTAGAAACAACTATTTTAAACCTACTTGTAATTTAAACTTGAATATTTTTGTAAAACATTTCAATAAAATTTAATTTTTTCAAAACTGAGACCAGAAGTTAAAGTGATAAAATAAGAATTTTAAGATTTAAAAAAGATAGAAGAAGACTATAATTAAAAAAAGAGACAGTTAAATAAAAATTAATTGGATTACTTTAATTTTTACAAACTGATTAGTTTATAAAAAATAGTTGATTAATTAATTAATTTTTAACAAAAAATTATTAAACTAAATCAAATTAAAAAGTTAAAACTGAACTGAAAAATTAGTCAATTTAAGATTGTTTATGTTAAACCACCAAAATAATGGTCCTTTTATATATTTCATAAATTGAGTTTTTAATTTATTTATTTAATAAATAATAAATAATATAACATTAATATTAATGTGATATTTAATTAATGAATATTTTAAACATTTTTAAATTGTTAGGGTTTATATTATATTTTTATGTTAATTTTCAGTATTATGCTACCTTTGTATTTTTAAAAAAAAATATGAGCAAAATGGTATCAAAAACAAGGTTAAAGGTTTAATTAGACAAGTCTAATAGAACAGAAACCATTTGGTCTCTCAGGTTCTGTTGGTTGGTAACTGGTTTCTGCTTCATTCACTTGGTATGCAAATCCTACCTTGCTGTGTTGATTGATCTGATGAAAAGTTTGTGACTTTGTATGTTTTTCCTTTCTGTCTCAGCTGAATCTCTGTTGGGATTGGATGTTTTTCTTTTTCTTCTTCCGTTGTGACCGATCTTGAGATCTGTCATCTTTTGTCTTGTGAATGATTGTTCAATTCTTACGGCACTTTATGTGAAATATGTTATTCATTTCCAATATATCTAGAGTTTAAACCCAGGCTCAAGATCAGGTACCAGAACCACTCATGTTTCGTCGTAAGCACACTTCTTCTCACAATCAGGAAGATGAAGGCCTACACCACCAGGCCAAGGTGATTGATTAAATTGCGTGTTTCTGTGTTGATACTGTAATTAACCTGTGTATCTGTTACAATACTGCTTTGCTAATTTCCTGTTTTGGTGTTCAGATCAAGGAGCTTAAGGATGCAATTGGTCCTCTGTCTGGTCGGAACTCCCGGTTCTGCACCGATGCATGTTTCAGAAGATATCTGGTAGCTCGAAACTGGAATGTAAATAAAGCAAAGAAAATGTTGGAGGAGACACTTGAGTGGAGATCATCGTACAAGCCTGAGGAAATTCGCTGGGTAGGTGATCTTTAAAACTGAGTGTGCAAGTCTTTGACCTTGGAAGAATAAAATTTTTCCCTTATTACATTGTATTGTCAGCCTGAAATCGCAATCGAAAGTGAGACCGGAAAAGCATATAAAGCTAATTTTCACGACCGTCAAGGAAGGACTGTTCTTATATTAAGACCAGCAATGCAGGTATAGAATTGGAATGACTTGATTCCACTAATTTTTCTTAAATTTGAACTAAATTCCATTGCAACTACTGCAGAATACAACAGGAAAAGAAAACCAGATCCGGCAGTTGGTATACCTCTTAGAGAATGCAATCCTGAACCTTCCACAAGGTCAAGAACAAATGTCCTGGCTGATAGACTTTACTGGCTGGTCCATGGCCAACAGTGTTCCCATCAGGACTGCCCATGAGACTTCCTACATACTGCAGAACCACTATCCTGAGAGGCTAGCCGTTTCGTTTATGTACAATCCTCCTCGGATTTTTGAAGCGTTCTGGAAGGTTTGAATTCTAATGCCCTCACTGCATTCTGTTCTGTGACAACTTGGAAGTTATCGATCCCCACCTGATTAACACTTGAAATCATACGGCTTCCCACCAGTACTAGTTGCTGTAAGAGGCCAATGCTGCTACACACTGATGAAGCTTAAAATTTCCCTCTTCCTTAGTAATGACAAAAATCAGCTTAGTGTTCTGATCCAATATATTGCAGGTTGTCAAGCATTTCTTGGATCCCAAAACTTTTGAAAAGGTGAAGTTTGTCTACCCTAATAAAAATGACAGTGTGGAAGTCATGAAGTCGTACTTCGATGAAGAAAACCTTCCCAAAGAGTTTGGAGGAAAAGCCATATTGAAGTACAACCATGAAGAATTCTCAAAGTTAATGATTGAAGATGATCTGAAAGCTGCGTCATTCTGGGGATTTGACTACAAGGACTCATGAAGCCAGTAACGGTTTTCATGTAGCTGAAGCGGCTTCAAAGTCGGTTGGCTCCCTAATCTCTCCAGCTAGCTATTTGGATCTTCTAATGGGCAGATCTTCATCTTTGGCAACCTTCATTTGGCTACGAACATTTTCCCTTCTCTTTACTCTTTAACATTTATCTTGCTGACACTGCATTTTCATGGAAAGTGTACGCATAAATCAGATCACCCTATTTTCACCGGTATTCATAACTGTATTGGCCACATAGGTTGAACTACGTTATCCCTTCACATTAGCAGGAACACTTTATCTGTCAAACCCGTCTAGAACACAGTATCTGAAACAAACTACAATTCAAGAGGAAAAACAACAAAAAGTAGGGGAAAATCCTAATTCAAAAGTCAAAATATGGTGTCAGATGACCATTTTTCAAGCATGAGAATGTTAGGTGCTTTTGGATTTTCAGAACTGGGTATGCTGCATCAGGTAAGAGGGATCAGAAAAGCCTTCTTTTGAAGTTTCGAGAGGTTGCTTGGTAAGTGCGAATCAGTAATCCAAATTCTACACCAATTCCAACACAAATACCAAGTCCAATCCCTACACCAACCCTGACACCTATTTTGAACCAGGACAATTCGTCATCTTCACTTTCTAAATTCTCCTTCCTCCTCCAGTACATGTTACCATAATCTTCTTTAGTTTCCAATTGTAACTCTTGTACTCTGCTACCTGCAAAGCATAATTGTGATGATATCACAAATGAGGTGCAGAATTTACATTTCTACTACGTAGCCGTTAATGACTTAAACCATAGTAGGAGCAAAGATAAGGGGGGCACTAAACTGAACGAAGTTCAATTCTAGAGATATACATACCTCAGAAATGTGTCAAAGCACACATGCCAAATAATCAAACAGCGGAGATTTTTATGTTTTTTTCAGCTCAAAGGGTTGAGTTTTACTTAGATCAAACTAAAGAAATTCCAGTCCATGGAAGGAAGATTATAGAGCTGATTAATCGTAGCCTACATACCAATATCCCAAAAAGTGCAAATTTATCAGGACAGAACCAAAATAGGCCCTTCACATGGAACAGGAAAGAGCACATGCAGCTCTGCAGATTGTGTGCTTTTATCAAATTATATTGATTTAGAGACCTCTTACTCAGTATCCATCAGTGAACAAAAATTGTTTCAGTTTGCATTGAATCATATTTACCTAAAAGCATACAAAGATCCATCTAAATGATTTTGGTTGTGTGCTTCAGGATCTTCCATACTTGGAGACAGAAACATTATATACTTTGCTCCCGTATGCTTACATAAAACTGAACGAGAATTACTATGAAACTAAAGGGACTAAATCCAACAAAACACTCGGTCACCTAGGAGACAGAGGGACCACTTGTGGAAAGCAGCCTCCTTCCATTAATGTCAGACTCAGAGCCTGCCAGTGAAAGGATATTGAAACAATGTAACAAAAAGGATGAGGAGAGGTAGTTGAGTATCTCACAGCTTGGAGACAGTGCTCTACCCATACCCGTGTCATCTAGGATAAGAGGCTCCATGCAAGTTCAAGTATCAATGTCTAATGAAGCATGAGATCCTTTAAGACAGCGAAACATGTTTCAGTACAGGAAACAGACAACAGTTTAGAACATCCCATCTAAAGTTAATAATTGGGTAAGTACAGAGAATATCTGCACAGAAACATGGGGCTGTTTCAAGCAGTACAAGAACACTTCTTAATGCAATGTCTGATAATGGTAATCAAATGAATTGCTGCCAAGTCTGAAGAGTTTTACCTTAGGGTCATCACCAGATGAATCGTTTTTGAGGGATTCTGTTGTCTCGTTCTCCAGAAATGCATCCAACACACCCTTTCTATTATGCTTCTTTCCATAACTAAGCTGCATAATCTTGGTTAATATGATAGGCATTCCTGAGAAACAGCCTGTACTGTAAACTGCAATGGTTGGTGATGGTGACTAGGGATAGGTTATGTGTTTTCCCTTTAAGAAGCCAGTACCACTGTAATTGCAGATTCACAAGTCATACTCCACCTCTTCTCATTGCCTTTAAACTCCCCATTTGAACCATTATTGTTCGACATTTGAAGGACCCCAGAAAGAATAAGACGATCTTTCTCATACACTTCAAATTTCACACTCCCAGTTGTCCTAATACTGTGCTTACAAATGTAGCTTCTTCAGATTTTTTATCTATTCGATCCCTTCTAAGAAGTGACGAGATACCGTCCGAACTCATGCCACTTTTAGCATCATTAACTTCTAATTGGGTATCAGGAGTTAAGAGGGATGTGGTTGAGAGTAAGAAAATCGGGGGTCAAATTATCAACCTGAAAATTACTGATCCTAACATAAAAGACTCTCAAATCAAACCAAGATGAGGAAAATTTGGTGCGAGACTGAAATGGTGAGTATCTGACACACTGAAGATTGCAAATTTCTGCTTCACCATTGCTGGATGCTTCATAAGGACCCTCCATGAAGATCATCAGAGCTTAACCCTCATAGAAACCTCCCAACTTGATTGAAATGGTAACATGTAAAGGACCGTACAAGTGGCAATCAAATACTCAGAAAAAGAAAACCTGTTGCAAAAAGAAGCAACTATTTGTTTACCCAGATGAACCCAAAGAGGAAAAAGGCTTTACGATTGCACGTGAGATTAAGTTTAGAAGAAAGCAGAGAAACCCAGAAACAGCCTCGAATCACCCGTATAAAATAGTAAAGAAGACCTAATATTTAGGAAACAGAAACCCTTGAAGATAGGAAAACGTAAAGAGAAAAATCATAAGAAAGCAACAAACACGAAAGGAGTAATCTTTAACTGTTCTATAAGTCTGACTGACACTAACGAAACACGCATGCACACGCTTCAACACCTGTTCAGGAACAAGAAAAACCGAAAACTACACACAAATTTAACAAAGAACGAGTCAGTCTCAGTCAGAGGTACAAAACCCACGAAGCTAGGCTCAAGTTGACAACAAACACATAAAAATCAAGAGATAAAGAAACCATCTTCATCTGCAAGTTACCTGATTTATCATGTGAGCAGGAGCAACAAACAATGAAACAGAGCAAGCAACCTATGCTCTGCCAAACCCATAACCCATTCACTTTTATTCTTTTTTTGTTCGGGTGATCATCACAATGAAGAAGAAGAACCTATCAACTCTTTCAATGAGAAAAATGCCATTTTCATATACCTAACAAACTAAAATTGCCAGCTTTAACCAAACTAAACTATATTTCCAACCACATTATGAACTAGAATAAAATTAAGCTCACAATTTTTATAGTTTTCTAATACTATATTCATATTGTAGTAAAGCTTACATGAATTATGACATTTGTTGTCGCTGTCCGTACATGTCTATCCTTGGAAACAATGCGCCGGAAGGAAAGCTATGAATATTTTTTTAAAATCACTTTATTTAAATTTAATTTAAATTGAATCAATAGGAAGCAAGCAATGATTAGAAAACTTTTCTCAATTGGCCAGTCTAACCGTAAAAAGTAAAAAGTTTTGAACCGTTTAATTATTTTATTAATTTTATTATTAAAATTGACCAATTTACTAATTAATCAAACAAATTTTTTTATTAAATTATCAGATAATATTTATAAATTAATAATTTTTTATAAACTAAAATGAATTAATTAATATTTACTTAAAAAAATTAGTTAAACTCAAAATTCTAGGTAGATAAATAATCTCTTTCAATTATATTTTAAAATTTTTAATTTTATTTGATCACTAGTCGATTTTATGACGATCTAATATCAATTAAATCTGTTAAACTTTAAAATTCTTGTTTTTTCCATCTAACTTCTAGTGTAGTTTTTAAAATATTGATTGAAACAACTTTATTAATGATTCAAAATTTCAACTTTGCATGTATCAATAGTGGTTCAAGTTTAAGAGTTTTAAAACCTTAATTAGTCTTAATATAGTTAGAAATTAAATACTTGGCAATGATAATTCATTAAATCCATTTCTTAAATTACCAAGAGCTAATTTTGGTGTATATGATTGAAATTTTGTTACATATTTTTAAAATTTTTAGTTAATATATTCATAAAGAACAATAATTGCAAATATTTTTATTCATATTTAAAAAATAGGGAATAAGATATAAAGTTGATACGGTGAGTTAGGCCAAACATAAGTGGAGGATTAGGTTTATGCATGTCAATGGGCTAGGTTGAGATGGGTCAATAGCGGCCTGTGGCCAAACGGGCAGGAGTTGGCCAAACCAATGACCAAATGGACAACAAACGGGTCTGGTCAACTCCACTCATCCGATTATATGTTGTGATATCTAATTTGCGAAGGAAGGTAAGGGGAAAATACGGTTTGGTATATTGATTTCAACAAAGGAAATACAATAAGAATTGA
>JAOTIZ010000006.1:2362492-2380898 GCA_027123425.1 Erythroxylum panamense | reverse complement strand
AAAAGTAATATTTATTTGAAATATATTTTAATTATTAAATCAAATTTTATTTGAATATTTATATTTTAAATTTAATTATATTTACTAATAAATATTAAAATTTAATTGCATATAATTTAATTATAAAAATAAATTATTCATATTTTTATTTATAATTAATTTTGATTTATTAAATATATAAAGTTGAATTAAATTATTCATAATTTTTATTAAAAAATTAAATATATATTTAAATGATAGTAAATTAGATTATAAAAAAGACAAGAACAGAAAACAAAAACTACTTTTTATAGTTTGACATAATTTCAAGAGCCTGTTTGTTTCAATTTTTGGAGGGTAAATAAGTTTTTTTTTTTACCGCAAAAGCTGTTTTGAAGAAAAATGAGTATTTGACTGTAAAATCCGAAGCACTTTTTTTATAGAAATAGTTTTTTTGAAAGCTAAAATACAGCTTTTTTGAGAAGCTCAAATTTGAAGCTTTTTAAAAAAGCATTTTTTCAGATAGATTTTTCAGATCAATTAATGAGTCTATTTTTTAATCCCCTTTATCTCTATGTTTTTACGCATAATTCTCACAATACCTACAAACATATCTTCACGTTTAATTTGAGATTTATATAATATTATTTGACTTTTTTTTATGTTTTAATATTTATTTTAATATTAATTTTACTTATATTATAATTCATATAAAAGATTTGGTTAGATATATTTTTATTTATGTTTTATATGGTTTAAAATTATATAATAATTAATATATCGTGCTTTGCATTTTGTTTAATGTATTTTAAATAATATTTGTATGTATAAATAATTTTTATTACAAAATAAAATATAATTAAAATTAAAAATACTTTTTATTTTTATGGTGCCAAACAGTCTATTGTAAGAAGCTCTTTGTTAAATGACAATCAAACGGTCAACTGACTTATTATAAAAGTTCTTCTTAGAATAATTTACTAACAAAAGCTTTACTGATATAAATCTATTCAAATAAATATGTTTTTTTAACTAAATTTGAAACAAAAACAGAAAATTAAAAATAAAAATAAAACAAACATCCGCCGTAAACGTTAAGGGTTAAAATGTTATTTTTGCCGAAATATATTATATTGTTTTATAAATCCATATAAAATTAAGAGATAAATTAAGCAGTTATTCACTTTCCTTTTTTTCTGTTTCTCTTGTGAAAGAGAAGGAAAACTGAAAAAGACAGAGACGCCGACAAAAAATCCAGCGACTCGCGCTATCTCCGCCGTGCAGCCGCCACGTGGCACCAGCGGCCACCACATTAGGAGTGACCCCGCCCCCCAACAAAAAAAGCTTTTTCGGACATTCATTTAATACCATTAACTCATTTTCCACTCTCTCTCATGTGACAACACTTTATGAACTGAACCATCGGTGGTGTTGATGGTTGATCGGAAATCAAAATCGATATAATGTGATTCCCTGATATGGATAGTCCAATTTGGGATAGGAATAATACGGCGGCTTTTAATGCCCAAACCGCAAATTGAATGATCGTCATCATCGGCATCGGCATCAAGAAGCTCAGTGTAATAGCGAATCAGATTCTTGTTGCATCCAATTCCCGAAATGCGTATTTAAATTCGACGAGGATGCGAATTCCCAGGAAACCGTTCTGTCTTTGCGTCTTCTTCTCCATCTCTCCTCCTCTTCCCCGAAATTTGCTCCTCCATAAATTGCCCAACCACAGACCCTTTCACACTTCAGGTCCGTTGCCTTGCTCTTTCTTCTCTCGTTCCTATATATATATATATATAATTGGACTGCCGTACGTCGTTTCGTTGTGATTTTGTTCAAAAAATTGTTTTTGTAGTAGGAAGGTTGGGGGCAAATTGGTTAAAAGACTGGTAATTGATCGTTAAATTGATACTTTGAGCGTTTCTTGGAAGATTCTTAGAGTGAGAGCTTTGAAACTATCTGATTTTACTGTTTGATTGGATTTGCTTGTAGATAACATTTGCATGGTCTTTGTTTTTCCCGGGAATTTTTCATATTTGAAAAAAATGTACTCTTAAATAGTCCGTCTTTTTTTGAATAGGAACTAGAAATTTACTCTATCGTTAGTCATTTCTTCTATAGTTGAAGCCATGTAGATTAGTCAACTTGTTCCAAGTCCACATATACACGGGCTTGTTTTCTGCTCATGAATGTTATATTTAGTAAAACTATTCAACAGTAGAGGCAAGTTGATAAATAATCTCTGTTGAAATTAGTTTCAATAGATGTAATGAATTGGATGGTTTTGATGTTTGCAATTTATGGTCATTTTTTTTGGAAATTGGAATGCTTGCTGTTTTACTGTAGGCTTAAGAAAGATGGCCTTTTGAATACCCACCATGGATTTTGGCTCTGTCCATGTAATGGGTAATAAGAGGGAATCATGCAATCACACAAACTTTTATAAAATTTTAAGTGTTGAATTTCTTAAATGATGTATGTTTACAAGATGAGGCACAATGTTTACGTTCAAAGTTCAAACTTAACTCTTACTATCAGGAGTTAATCATTTGCAAGCTGGGTACAGAATGGATGAGAGTCAAAGGACTGTTTTTGGTGACAAGGTATCAAAAGATCAGAACGTTTCTAGCAGTGATGGCTTTCAAAAACCATCTATATGGTTCTCTCCGGAAGGAGGATGCCAGATTGAGATTGCAAAACAGATCTTCTGCAACAGATCTCTGAATATGAAGAACATTGTAGCTGTTGGGTTTGATATGGATTATACCTTGGCTCAATACAGACCTGAGACATTTGAGTCTCTAGCATATGATGGCACTGTCAGAAAGTTAGTTTATGATCTTGGTTATCCACGAGAGGTTAGTACGTCACTAGTTGTTCTTCCTATATTTTTTCTGTTGAATGTGGACTGAAAGAATGATTTTTCAATTGCAGTTGCTAGAATGGTCATTTGATTGGAAGTACATGGTTAGGGGTTTGGTTCTGGATAAAAAGAGAGGCAACATCTTGAAGGTAATATTCTTAATAACTTAATATTACATTTTCAGCAGTTGTCTTAGCCTCATAGGCTCTTGTGAACCTTCTAAATTGGTAACTCTGCCTTATGCAGATGGATCGTCACAAGTATGTAAAAGTTGCGTACCATGGATTTAGAGAATTGTTAAAGGAAGAAAAAGTTGGCACCTATGGGAATACTCTGATACGTGATGCCTTTGACGAGCCAGAATATGCGCTTATTGACACTCTTTTTTCATTAGCTGAAGCTTACTTGTTTGCCCAACTTGTGGACTTTAAGGATCATAATCCTGGAAAGGTTCCAAAGGGAGCTGAGTAAGACCAGTAGTTGGTGCTTTAATTATAGCTTATGATGCTAGGATTTTCTTCTTTGTTTAAAATTTCTTTCCTTTATCATGTCTTCTAACTAATTAACTTGTTGACCAAATAATTTTCGAGTTATTTTAATTAAGTTGTACAATACTGATTGTCACATAAGTAGTCCAGCTTCAGAACAAAAATTGCTTCTGTAAAAGAAATGCAATTGCACAGCATGTTATCTTATGTTGTTTCCTCAAGTGTTGGACTTTATTAGCCATTAAAGGTCTGCTGGATGAGCTTAAACTTGTCAATTATAAATGTTCCCTAGATGATATTCTAACTTTTCTCAAAGATTATTGATGCCTAAAGCATGTCAACTTCTGTGATAGCAAGTTTGAGTGCTTTTGTCTTCTTTGTATGTAATTATCCTTTGTATGAACTGAGTATCCTCACATGTCATCATGAAGCAGAAAATATGATAGTAGAGTGTATTTGGTGATATCTGGAAATTAAGTTGTTTGTGGAAATGAATGAAATAACTGGTATATATTAGTGAAACATAGCACTTGAGGACATTAATGTTGCAAAGAATTTCTTGCCAACTAAGACATAGCATCACACAGTAAACCTTAATTTTTAGATTATGCATCTTTTACTCTTTTAACCTACTCATTACTTGCACTTTCAATGTCCAACCAAAATTTTCAGTTATGCTCGTATGTACAAAGATGTTCGAGCAGCGGTCGATTTGTGCCATCGTGATGGAACTCTAAAGCAAATGGTTGCTAAAGATCCTAAAAGGTGAGGATACATTTGGTATTTCCTCATGGATCAAGACATAAAAGTTGTGAATAGTCATGGTTCACCAGATGCACTTTATCTAGGTACCTTGGTCTGATGGAGTATGTTTCCTTGAGGACAAGCAGATTTATGGTTTTGTTGAATTGAATCATGCTTGTCTTTGAGATATGTCATGTGCAGCGATGACTTTTTCTCAAATGGTTTCACAGACTTTTTCCCCCTTCTTTTGATCTTTCCTTTCTCCTATGATACTCCATTAGGTACATCAATGAAGATACATCTATAGTTCCAATGCTTCAGATGCTGAGAGATTCCGGTAGATCAACATTCTTGGTGACAAATAGGTGCTAATGCTCTCCTGTTCATTTCTTGCCTTCTCTTAAAGTAATTGAAGAGAATGTTTTTCTGTTTCTTTACATCACTTGAGATGGCACAATGTGAGAGCATTGATTATATGTCTTTTGCAGCTTATGGGACTACACAAACATTGTGATGAACTTTCTTTGTGGTTCGCGCACCATGGATGGCAGTAGAACGTGCAACTTTGATTGGCTTAAGTACTTTGATGTTGTCATCACTGGGAGGTCATACTCATTTCATCAAAGCACCGTAAACATCAATAGCTTCATAATTATCTTTGGTTCTGTAAGATTGCAAATAACTGGATGTTTCACTGAAACTAATTGTTTTAACCTCTTCTTTAATAATTCTTTTTTCTTATACTGATATCTATACCTGTGCGAGTATTAATCTGAGAATCAGGGGAGTGCTACTTTAGGCTCCACTCCAAAAGCAATTTTTGGATTTTGAGGTTCTTCCTAAAATAGTTTTGAACAGACATTGCATGCTTGCATGCCTCTTTTAAAATGTGAAACTACTTGCCTAAGATGATGAGAAATTAACAATAGTGTTGATATGAAAGATGATGAAAAATTAAAAATAGTGTTGATATGAAACTGGTGTTGCATGCTCATGCAGGCGATTATTGCGAAACTCACAAGACGGCTAAAATTCTGAAGGCGTTTATTGTTGTCTTTTACCCATTAATTTCATGTCAAGTTTAGGTTCCAAATACTTAACTGGTAACCTTTAATTTGTGTCCAAAAGTATCTGCACAATTTAGGAAACTCTAGAAGCTGAAGACTTGTCTGTCGAACTAGCAATCTACTAGTTGGTGAAACTTTTAGTGACAACTATTGACAAACCTATTATGGTTGCTAGCTATAACTACTTTATGTGGTAAATCAGAGGCTTTTGTGGTTCTTTGTCTTTTTACTTTTAAGTAACGTTGTGTTCAGTGGAAAACCTGGGTTCTTCCATGAAGAAAATCGTGCTAATCTTTTTGAGGTGGAAGCTGAATCTGGAATGCTACTAAATACTGATAACGGCACTCCAATGCCTCAGGTTTGAGGAGAATCCTTTCATATACTTATTAATTGCAATGATCCGGTGACTCCTTTAAATGATTCAAATTTTGTTCTCAAGAAAAGGTAGGGAGTACTTCTCCAAGGATATTACCGAGGGAGACAAAAAACAGTTGTCGTATTTTCCAGGTACTTTCAATTTTGTAATGCATAATAAAGTTTCCAACTTCATTTGTACTATAAAGTTACATGTATTCATAGTACCAAGTCCTTACTTTCTTGGAAGTAATATATGGGGATTGAACAATTAAACTAAAGCATTTTCATTGTAAATGTTTCACTTTGAAGTTGATTGTGTCTTTGAAATTGCTTTTTCAGGGAGGCAGTGTTGCTCATCTGCATAAACTGCTATCAATTGAATCTAGTTCTCAGGTGAATCTTTGTTTGTTTTTGTTTATTCTTATGGGTACAAAACTGTAATATGTACATGGGGGAAGGCTATATTCTATACATGTTGCCATTTACGAATACTTATCCTTGATTGGAAATTTTGTTTATTTGTTTATAATATTAGATACTGCATGTTTTGATTGCTATTCTAATATATGGGTGTTTTAGTAGGTTCTTTATGTTGGAGATCATATCTATGGAGATATTTTACGCAGCAAGAAGGTTCTTGGTATAATGCTCTTTATCTCGTTATTTCTAATGCTCACATCTTAAACATTGTTATTAGTACGATAACTATATTAATTTTGCATACAAGTTTTCACTGTGATTAGCGTGGTCTTTTATGAACTTATGAACAGGTTGGAGAACAATGCTTGTTGTTCCAGAGCTAGAGAGGGAGGTAGAACTTCTTTGGAAACTGAGGGATACAAGGAAGGTAAATTGCAACTAGTTATTAAGCTGAGATAAGGACTATATTAATGCTCTTAGACCACTTTAAATTGATATTCCTAGATGTTTATGTAACTAGCTGTTCAAGATAATGATGCTTAATCTTGCCAGTAAGTGCAATATTCTTAAAATAGTTAGGAGCAGAATTAGTGAATGAGCCAGACATGAAAGTATTGGTTTCCTCCTCTCCCTGTGGTTTCTTTTGCTGAACTTGCTAAAATACCAAGTCGTCAAAGAAGGATTGTATTCTGGACTGAAGTACGGAGTATATTGCCTGCTGAGAAAATGTTGAACAATATCTTCCACAGTTGATCGTTATACTTTGTCTCTTGTGCTTTGGTTTCATAAAACTGAGAGTCTGTAAGGGACTGTTCTGCTGTCGTTTAAGTTGTCTGAACCTATTTAGGATTAAAGCTTATACTGATGATCTTGCTCCATTTAAATGACATATTATCCCTGGATGAGTGAACTATTTCTCACTTTCTCCAAAATGACATCTTTTGCAGAACCTTAGATTGTTGAGGAATGAACGCGATCGAATTGAAGACCATTTACATCATTTAAAGTGGTATCTAAAGTATATGTTTGGGACCGTTAATGCAAATCTTGTATCTTCATTTACTGTTAACCTTACAAGTTACTGCAAGGAGGGAAGGTTAATGCATATTAAAGCGATGATCTATCCAGTTTAAAAACAAATTTGCATTAAACAGGTTTCATGATCTTAATGATGAGCAGAAGCCGGAGATAGCCAAGTCCTTATATGAGTTGGAGGTTTGATAAATAATTCATGACGCCTCTTCCTCTTTGTACTACCTTCCATGTTATACATACTAATGATATATATTTAATGTTTGTTGCTTATAGTGCCAGCGGGATAAGGTACGAATTACTCATCAACAGGCTCAACGAGAATGTCACCAAAAGGTGAACAAATATATGCAACCTTTATATCACAGGATACACATGCATTATACATGTCAATTCAGATTGACGATTTCTTGTGTTTGTCAACTTCAGTTTCACAAGGTCTGGGGACAACTCATGAAGACTGGCTATCAAAATTCTCGTTTTGCTCATCAGGCAAGAATCGATCATGTCTCTGTGCTAATTAGAAAATATGTTTTCAGCAGTGTCTCCCATGTCTTCTAGTGCTCTACCTTCCGTTATTATCTTCAAGTTTTCATCTGAAACTTGCATTTTCTGCATTGTACAGGTAGAAAGATTTGCTTGCCTTTACACGAGCCAAGTGTCCAACTTAAGCTTGTATTCTCCAGACAAATATTATAGACCCAGTGAAGACTTCATGCCTCATGAATTTCACATCCTTCCCCTGTAAAGCTACAAATTTTGTGGGACCTTTGAGATGAAGAATAATGACAGGGGCTTTGCCTACCCCAGAGGGTTTTTTGGGTTATAGATGAAGTGTAGCATATCATATATTGCTAGTATTGAGCTTGTACCCATAAACCAGATGTTACCTAACCAACTTGTAGCTTCTTATCTGGCATCAAAATTATCAGTTAACTGTAAGAGTCTTAAAAATGACATCTTCATTTTATTTTTCTTTTGAAGACTCGGACAAAGTAGCAAGTAGGAATGTGAAAGCGGCAAAAGAGGAATATAAACCCTCTTGTGCTATTATACTATACATTTTCCTACCTGGGGATTTATGGCAAAACTGTTAATTACAGAACTTTTATGCATATTTCTCAAGCTTCCACTCAACAAAGCAAAAGAATTCTTCTTTTTTTTTTCAGTTTCTTTCTTCATCTCTCCCAAAACTAAACCCTTGATTTGAAATCATTTTCAGAAATCACCACCTGAAAATGAAAGGCATTTCTGAGCAGGATTTGTTTTGTGAAGCTAACCCTCATCTCGCCTCTCCATTTCTTCCATTTCAAGTGGCTCAGGGAATATCTCACTGGATAGCTTTTTAATGGACGATGATCGCTCAATCCCACCACTTCCATGTGATCCAACTCTGCCCCCTGAATGCCTTAGGCCACTAAGGCCTTCCCTGTTGGTGGGAGCATGACTGGTGGCATTATCTGATGAACTTTGTCGCCAGCTACCGAAAACAGCAGCACTCCAGGACCTCTTAGATGAAATTGTTCTCAACCTCCCTGGGATGTAACGCTCCTGTCTTACCACCTTCAAAGGGCTCTCCAAGGCTCTCAGGATGTGCTTCATCAATGGACGTTTTGCTGGCTTCGGGTTGAGGCATGACCTTGCTACAATAGCCATTGCCCATACCTCTTCCAACAGGTCTTCATCTATGATCAAAAACGGATCAACGATCTTAGTTACCAGTTCCTTATCATGTTTACTGATACATGCCAGAGTATGATCCAACCACTCCCTTGATGTTGCATCATCTGATTTACTGATGCCGACCTTGCCTGTAACAAGCTCAAGTAACACCTTTCCGAAACAGAAGACATCATAGGCACAAGTTGCTGAGGATGGACCTGTGCATTACCAGAAATAGATTCAAGTTTCTAGTTAAGTATATAACCAACAATGAGAACATCCAAAGTCACGAGAGGAATGCACATTTCAACCAGTATTCATAGCCAAAGTTGATGCAATTCTGGTCCATATTTTGTTCATTCAGAGATATTACCAAAGTTTGTGATATTGGACAGATGGAGACAATTTTGCAGATACAATTTCGTAAGAACAACCTGTTATAGTCCCAATAACCTCGCAGAGCTCTTATAATGTCGAGGTCGTGTTTTGAAAGTAAATATAAGGGGAAGTAAAAACAAAAGATTAAGCATTTCACATCTGTAACTACCATACATACCAGAAGGGCCAGCTTCCAAGGACCTGCATATCAGCAAGAAAAGGTGTTACTTTTCCTTTAAAACGAACGATGGTTGAAATGAAAGGAGCCATGGTATAATTTTTTCGTGTCTTATTACTTACTGTTGCTTTCGCAAGAATTTTGTCAGCACATTTTGCTGTAGATCACCTTCCTGGGAGCAGACCTCGCTCAAGCTCCCAAGTCGCACCTCGAATTTATCATCTAGCAGAATACTACTTGCTTGTATATCTCTTCAAGCAACAAAATGGAAACATGAGAATTACAATCTGAAGTAATGTTCAGTGAAATTCTTTTGAACAAAACAATTAAGAAATATGCATGTTGCAGAAAGGATTCAGGTGAGAGGGAAATGAAACAAGTTAACTTTCTTAAATCAGAGAGGATATGAGCAGGTCATTTTTGTTACTCTAGATCTAGTTCTAAAAGTGCTTATATGAACACAGAACAACTAGCACTTCTGCAGTTGCGGTCATTCTAATAATCCATGAAAGTTCATCACAATCAGCATAACATCAACAACCAAAGTACAGGGAAACCAAAATCTAGTCAGCGTAGAATGTGCAATACCTATGAACAAGGGGAGGGCTACACTCATGGTGTAGGTAACAAAGCGCTTCAGCAGCTCCTATCGCAATTTTCAATCTAGTAATCCAATCAAGTGACTGTAAACCTTGATCCTCAAGATCTGGTGCCCTGCAAAAGGAGCTACCCAAGTCTCCATTGACCATATTTTTGTAGACATAAAAAAGTTTCTCATTCTCCAAACAATGTCCCAAGAGAGGAACCAATCTTGTATGTGGATATCTTTTGAAAAGCTCCAATTCCACCATGTTCAACTCTTTATTCATGGAGTTTAAGTTGATCATTTTAATAACTATAGGGATTCCTCCTTCCAGATAACCACGAAAGAGATCTCCAGAATGACCATGCTTGATGAGATTTGCTTCATTAAAGTCACCAGTCGAATGGAGCAGTTGATCGTATGTGAAAGACCCTCCCGGATTGAATACATTAGTAGAATCCTTGGGATGCGAATGGTTACCTCCTTCTGGAACAGGTCCAGCATTTGCAATGTCTCTTTGATTTGAGATGTTGTCACACCTTCTTAGAAACACCACTAAAACCAGTGCTAGAACCACGATGAAGACAACTCCACCAAACAATCCTACCAAAATGTATATCCATCGTTTGCTCTTCTTTGCAGCAGGTTCAGGCACTCTAAAATTTAAGCCTCTCGCAGAGTAGAAGGATTGGCAGTCTTCCAAACTCCTTTGGTTAGACTCCCCTTCAAGGCAGTTTCTGTTCAGGGTAAAATTGCTTGGACCATCACCAGGAACCATTCCTTGGAAGTAGTTACCAGACACATCAAGGGAAGTAAAGTTTCGAACTGACAATGGCAAAGCTCCGTCTAACAAATTGTTCGATAAATTGAAAGAAGAACTTCTGACATTACCATGGACACTAAAATTAGGCAAATTATCTGTAAAGATATTACCAGAGATGTCAAGTAGCGACAAATTTTGCAATGACAGCAATGCAGGAGGAAGAGCACCGTCCAGTTTATTCCCACTTAACACAACAACTTCCAATCCTGTAAGACTCAAGAAAAGACCATCTGGAAATGCACCCTCGAGCTCATTTCCTGCCATATCTATCCTCCGCAAGCTCCTCAACCTCGTTAACTCTGAAGGTAATGACCCAGACAATGAATTCTTGCTAATATTAAGCTCAACCAATTGAGAAAGATTACCAAGTTCAACAGGTATCAGACCAGTAATACTGTTATCAGACAAATCCAAGAACTGCAGACCAGTAATACCACCTAAACCCGGCGGGATTGACCCAGATAAGTAATTTGAGGACAGGTCAAGTCTAGATAGATTACGAAGCAATGCAAAAGATGTAGGTATTGACCCAGTAAGCGAATTCCTTGAAAGATCAAGAACAGATAGATGCTTCCACTGTCCCAATGCAGTAGGAATACCGCCAGTAAGATCATTGTCAGATAGATCCAGAGCGTTGAGTCTAGTTAAATTACCAAATGAAGAAGGAATCGGACCGGTGACTGAACTTGACCGGAGATCCAGTACTTGCAATGAACCAAGCCGGTAGCCAAACCAGTCCGGTATAGAACCTGGAAGTGAAAACCCAGAAGCGTTAAAAGACTCCAAGAACGAAAAATTTTTCAGAGCATCAACACTAAAACTGGGATTCAATCGTCCATTATGGGTTCTTCTAAACCCGGATATGTTGATCCCAACGACCCGACCGTTCTTGCACTTGATTCCCTTCCAACCACTGCATGGTTCGGATCTTATAGGCCATTCTTTGCTTCTTAGCCCCAATGAAGACCGGAGATCGAGCAATGCCAACCTTTCCTTCCACATAACTTTCTGTGATGACCCACACCGAATCAAGAAGAACAACAGTAAAGCTAAATGGAGCAGAAAGCTTCGACGTTTTTCCATTTCCATGAATATGCTTAAAATGGTCGATATAAGTTCACCTTCTTTCTTCTTCTTTCAACTGTTTCTTGATACTGATGTTGATCATCACTCTAGTCCTTCCTCTGCCCAGTGATGTTAATTAGTATTTAAGGAAAAAAAACCTATAAAGACATAAACCAGAGAACAAAGCAAAGATTGGATTTTTATGGTTTCTAGTTACGTGTGTAATGTCCTTACCTCCATTCACAACCTCTCGTTCTGTTTCCTACGTTGTGCAGTTCTTGTTCCTTTTAAAACCCGAAAACCATAAACACCAACAAGGTACTGTCTCCTTGTCTCTGTTGTGTACATTACAAACCAAAAAAAAAAAGATAAAAAGGAACCAATCTTTTCTTGAATCTTCCTCTTCAAAAATGCTACCTTGTTCCTGGTAAAGTTGGTAATGCCTCAAACTTCGAGTATCTGCTCTCTCTGTCTACTGCATATCTGTTAACTCTCAACGAACAGCCATTAATGAAACCAACTTTAGCTCTTCTTTGTTTTCTGAAAATACCAACTAGGTAGGCTCTGGTTCACAAGAGACTGGGGAAAGTTTCTAGCTAGCTAGGCATAACTGTAATGGACATGGGTTCGTCGTCGCCTATGCTGTGTTTCTGTTATGAATCATACAGTTAGAGGAAGCTAGCTCGTGGGGATGAAGCTTCTTTTAAGCTAGCTCGTGGGGTTGAAGCTTCTTTCTTAATATCCACGAGGAACCCACGAGGAACACACCCTCTTATACTGCTCAGACTTGTTAAGAAATAACGGGTTAGAAGCAAATCCGTGTGATTTAGTGTCTTTTAGTGATTCGAGACACACCATCTACACGTTGGCAGGAAAGAAAGAATTTTCAACTTTAAGTGGCGGCTGATCTTTGGTGAGTGAGATTTGCCTGAGAGGCACACCAATTGTTTACTTATTCCACAAAGATTCAAACTTAATTCACTAATTAGTCCAACTTACTAGCTTTGATCGTTAAAGATACGTTCTTTAATTCCTTTAGGATCTTGGATTAACATGAAAAATCAAATTACTGCCCTTTAGGAGCAGTTGAATTCGCTGGAGAGATTGCTCAGGCTGGTGAACTCTTCGCTATTGAAACAATCTCTCTGTTATACAAGAGTAAGGTTATATATTATCAGACATTTTCAAATTTTACTTTATTATAGAGCTTCAGATTAAATATGACGATGATAATAATAATATTTAATAAATGACTTTTATAAAATATATTAATTTACTAATTACTATATATAATTAAGATATAATCAACTATATGACTATTATTTTTATAAAAGTTATTTTGATAGCTTTTATAATTATAAACTAAGTTAGACAATATTGATTATAGTCATTATGAGGAGAGCTAAAATAATTAGTATATTTTATATTTAATAATTAATTATCAAGCATAAAAGATTATTAATCGGAAGTTGTTCAATCATTAGGAAAAAAAATCTACTTACTTTTGGACCTCTTAAGACTTCATATGTGAGCAGAATTATTAGTGGGAGCTATTGTTATTGTTGAGTATTTAGATGATTAAAAAAAGAAATAAAAAATTAAAATATATAAAAAAAATTAATTTAAAATGAAAAAATTAAAATTAAATTCATTAAATTAAAAAAATCGGATAATAT
The DNA here is from genome assembly GCA_027123425.1 of Erythroxylum panamense. Classification (NCBI taxonomy): domain Eukaryota; kingdom Viridiplantae; phylum Streptophyta; class Magnoliopsida; order Malpighiales; family Erythroxylaceae; genus Erythroxylum; species Erythroxylum panamense. The sequence continues at coordinate 2,367,574 of JAOTIZ010000006.1, read as the reverse complement.
AGACTTAATTCTAGTGGACCAAACAAAAGTTGAAGTCAACTGTTGGATTGGTAGTAAAATGGGGTCCACGACAGCGAGTGACTGGACTAAAATTGGAAATTATCACTGACGTGGCAATCCCTATAAGCTCATGTGTTTTTATCTTCTTTTGTCTTTGTTGCTTTACGGAGTAAGGCGTTCACACCATCGTTTTGATCTTAAATTTTTATAATATATCTAAAATATTATTATTTTAAAAAAATAAGCTAAATATTATTAATTAAAAATTTCAAATTATATTTAAATCTTTTCTAAATTGTAATCAAATCTAATCGATTTAAATTTAATTAATTAAATGTTAATGAAATAAATTTAAATTAATACATGTGCTTTAAAATTAATAATTTGAATTTAATTAATTAAGAGTTCATAAAATTAATTTAAATTTATTTTATTAAATTAATTATGACATGATCATTAATTACAAGTTAGAAAAGGATATGTAATTAAAAGATATTTGGCTTAAAGCATAAATTTAAAATCTTATTATTTTAAAATAAATTAAAATATTATTAGTTAAAAATCATAAAATAAAATGAACCACATAATTTAATTATTATTTTTTATAGATCATTTGAAAGAATCTCTCAGTTAGTTAAGAATAAGGCTACGTATTATTAAACTTTTTCATGTTCATATATTTATGAAATTTTTATTGTGTGTTGTTGTCGTTATTTTTATTATTTAAAACGCAAAAACTTGAAATTAAATAATTTAAATTTTATTTATTAATTTGGAAATTAAATTAATTAAGACTATTAATTTTAAGTTGATTGCAATCCAATTCCGAGCCCAAACATAATCATTGAGTACAAGTTGAAAAGGAGATGTCATTAAAAGCTATTCCATTTAATTAAGTTGACGGGGACATGTGATTAGGACGCCACTTGAGTAATTATTGAATGCAACAAACGGGGTCCTAATCAATTAGACCAATTCAACCGGAAAAGAATAAGAAAAAAGATGAATAATACGTGTACAAGTTGGCCATTTGTACGCGTCGTCTGATGTCGTGTCGTGTCGTGTTGTGTCGGCTGACAAAAGCTAAAAGACAAAACTGCTTTTGATTTGTGCTCATCCAAGCAGCCACCTCACGAGGTGGGGGCTAGCATGCACTTGAGAGCGAGACTGCGTCAAAGCTCCCCTCGAGATTTATTTTATATTATTATATTAAGATTTCATTTGCAAAACCGTACAGTATTGAATTTGATTTTTTTAAAAAAGAAAACTGATCGGATACATTAAGGTAAGAGCTGAATCACGCGGTAAGGTGTCTATCAAAAACTAACCAAAAGGGTTGACGTAGGTGGCACATATTTTTGTCGCTTAATTAAGAGGTTGAGTTTGACTCTTAAAAATGTAGCAAAATTTTAGAGCCAGTGATAACCTTCCTTAATTTAAGATGTTCCTACTGCAGAGGAATTAGTTCTCAGACTAAACCTTTACACTAATCGAAGACAATCGATTACTACCTATATACACGTAAAGTCAGAACGTATCAATCAAGATAAAGCTTTTTTGAAAACAATAATTTCAGCAATAAAAAGAGGATAATTGAAAGTAGACAAATCAGAGAGATATTTAACAAAATGAATTCTCGCTCCTTTTATTACCAAGTCATATGATACAGTTGTTATGTAGCATTGTTCCACTCTTCAAGGAACCTGCTATAACACTGAGATATTGTCTTTTTATGGTCATCCAAGTAGCCACCTCATGAGTGGGGGGCTAGCATGCATTTGAAAGTGAGACTAGGTCAAAACTCCCCTCAAGATTTATTTTATATTATTATATTAAGATTTCATTTACAATATTGTAAAGTATTGAACTTGAGTTCGATATTATATTATTATTGATTAATACGAAATACTATTTTAGGTCATTCTTAAACTTTTTGAAAAAGTTCTTGAATTTTTTTAAATTGTAAAATAGTTCGTCAATATATTTAATGTATAATTTATATTTTTATATCAACCATATTTTTAAAAATCATAATATTAAAAATTTAAAATAACAACAATTTATTTATTTTATTAACATTATTTTTACATATTTCACTTATAAATAATAACTACAATTAATATAAAAAAGATCAATTAGTCATCATATAAATATAAAATTAAAAATAATACAAAATATTTAAAATATTACAAAATATTTAAAATATTACAATTTCATTATATAATAAATAATGAATACATCAAAACATCAAATAAGAAGGATAACAAATATTCATTACTTTTTATTAATTACAATTTACAAAAAAAAAGTTTGTGTTGAAGAACCAATAAGAAGTGAAACTTGAAATAAAAATATTTACAATTATATTGCATATATAGAATTTAACATATATATCAAATAGAAGTGAAATTAAAAGAAGAAGAGAAACAAAAACCTAAAATTTCATTCAATTAAATACCTACTATAACTGCATTAACCTCAATTCTTATTTTATACAAAATTCCCATCATTTAAAGGAGTCTCATCATCATCATCATCATCATCATTCAAATTTATGGCATCAAATGATATGTCAATACTTTCTCATCCAAGATTCTCTTTCGAATCACTCTCATCAAACTCGATTTCTCATAAACCCATTCCACCAAAAGATCAACATTATCAACACAAATTGGATATACTGAACTATTTGTTCTATTAAGAGTCTTAGTAAATAATAAAATTAAATTATTAAAAACTATAAGAAATTATATCTAACTTAATAATGATAATAACATACATTTTTTGAAACTTTAAATTGTATCGAATAAAGACAAAGTCATTTAATCTTTTGTGATCCATCTATTTCATTTATTGGAATTGATGAATTTAAATGTACTTAAATTCCTTTCACTTTCTGTTACACTCACGCATTAACTTAGAATTTGAATTATAAGCATTTGCAAGTTTAGAAAACTATTTCAAACTTTTGCAATTTTGGAATATCACTTTTGAATCGGTCCCACCAAATTGTAAATCATAAGACAACAAAAGTAACGTTATAAACAAAAGAAAGTGATTATTGATTTTCAATAAGTAACAAAAGTGGAGAAAAAAAAATATACCTGAATTAAGTTTTTTTCTTTGATGAATAGCAATTGACATCCTAAAAGTACCAAAAACTTTTTTCATAAATCTCCATTTATAAACTTTGGAGATCTTGTATCGTCTCATGGGTAACAACTGTTGTAATAGTTAATAACATTCCCCTCTTAACTTCATTTAAAAAAAAATAGTCTGGAATAAATACTAGGAATAAAAAATGCACTAATTGCAAACTATAGAGAATAAAGTTGTATTTCTCATCTTTCATTAATGATTGCAAGATAAGGTATGTACAAAGGAGACTTATTTTTCATATTGACCTTGACTGTTTCCTTCGCCCTCTTTATGGCATCATAAAAATAACTTATTGTAACCTTTTCATCACTATTAGCTAAATGAAGTACCATCACCAAAGGCTCACAAACTCAGATGATAAATTGACATTGGAACCAAAATTCAATATCTTCAAATATAATTATGGAAACTTATAATCCAACATTAGATTTAACGTGCTGAGGTGTAACTCATTTATCACTTATAAACACCTATCTTAACTGTTTATTCATCATAATAAAACACTAAAATGATAAGAAATTTGTTGCAGATCTTTTAATACTAGGACGACACAAATTTTTACTATTGGTGAAATCCTTTCTCATTAAATTAAAGACTTATGCATGATTGTAAATAAACTTGATTACCTTTTTTACTTGCTACAGAGTCTCATTAATATAGGAAAATACCTAGAATTTCTTATACTTTTCAACAATAAGTCAATGTAATGTGCAGTACAAGGAGTTCAATAAAATGAATTATACTTATTTTGTAATCTTCTTTCAGCCACTTTATAAGTGGAATCATTATCATTAATAAATTAAACAACATTTTTTGCCTCAGCTTCGTTCACAACTTCATCGAATATTTCAAACAAAGTATCAACATTCATAACAAAGTCAGATGTATTAATAAATGTACATCATATTGAGCCTTTTGCTGAATAAAACAAAAAAATTAATAATAGGCTCATGTCTTTTATTTGTCTAATCATTACATATGACTGAACACCTAAAAGTAGCCCAAACCATTATTCTTTCATCTAAATAACTTTTAATTTCATAAACAAAGTTACTCATCAGTTTACCTTTGTAGTCATCATTTGAAGGAGCTTTGTATCCCGAATCGTAATAAATAATAGAATCTACCATAGGCTGATAATAATAAGATTAAGAAGCATTGAATGTTATACCTGAATCATATCACCATCTAACCATTGACATATTTACATTATGAATTACACCTTTTGATTGTAGGGCACTACAAATTGAACGCTAAGCTCTTGGAGTTATTTGTGGTGCAAAAAAATTAGACATCTGTCTTCTTCTTTTCCTAACATTAAGTCTACATGCAACAATCACTTCATGTTAGATAGGAATACTACCACTTTCAACATTTCAGCTTTCATCTTGAACACCAATAATGTTGGGCCCGGGTCCCAGAACCCTATTCCCGAGGCGGACCCTCGGGTTGCGCCCGCAACGGCCGGCCCAAAACGTTGGACCCGATCCCAACATCCACACAAAATCGATTCGCACTTACATATATCAAACACACGATCATTCGAATTAAACACCCCATAACCCGGGGCTACATGCCATAACAATCCAAAATGAAATTCAACAAGCATTCTCGGTCATACATAATACAAATAAGTCGAAATCCAAAATACATGAAAATGCTCCATGATGACATGTTTAATGGGCCAACCAAAATACTAACTCTATACAATGATCTCTAACAATTGCGGAGTTCTTCGATGCCGGCAAGGATCAACTGATGTCCTGAGTTGCACCTGAGGAGGGAGAAAGAATGGGTTGAGCTACACAGCTCAGTGGCTAATATAAGTATAGCCATCGGCAACTAGCACAAATTCAAGCATATGGATGTCTATATATTATACATATATATACTTGCATCAATTCTAGCACTCACATGCAAATT
>JAOTIZ010000006.1:2343684-2356255 GCA_027123425.1 Erythroxylum panamense | reverse complement strand
TTTGATTTAATAATTAAAATATATTTCAAATAAATATTGATTTATAAATAAAATTTTAATTTTAAATTATTTATTTTTATTAAAATAATATAATTTGATGAATAATTTATTAATAAATATTATATAAGAGATTAAATAATTTTATTTAATTAAAAATAATTTATATTTAAGTTTTATCTCAAATGTAATTATTATTTGTGATAAAAAATAACTTTTGTTTTTATTTGAAAGAAAAACAGAAATAAAAAAATAAAAATAAAAACTAAAAATCACAACAAAAAAACAGAAGTAAAATCAAACGACTTTTTAATTTAATCGAGATTAAGAATCAAAATACTTAACTTAACCAATAACTCATTATTTATCCTTAATTTTAAATAAAGACTCGATCGGACTTTAAACCGGATTACAAGTTGCCATCAGCCTGCAAGGAATTGCATATGCCCATCATCATCTGGATCCTACATATCCCCTTATCAGGAGTGAATATTTTCATTCTCAGCTTTTGTCAACCTTGTATATATATTCTGGTTTCTTTTTAATCTTGTAAAAGTAGATGTCCAAGGTAGGATGTTTCCAAAACAATTAACCACTGTCCAAGCTGCTCTGACACCAAAACACCCACCCAGAAACCTGGAGAGACCCCATTGCCAACTTGTAAGAGGGACCAAAGGAATCAAATGAAAGCATCATATGTACATGTACGTTGATGTTGAATCTGCACAAAAAAAGAAAATTGCAGGTGTAGAAGAATCACTTTTTATAAGAAACAAGATGGATGATAAGGAATCCAATCATATGTAGCTTGATTTATCTCCAAGTGTTTATCACATTAGAGCACCCTCTTCAGTATCACCAAGTCATTTTCAAGCAGTGATATTTCAGAAAAAGTCAGGCAAATTCTGTAGCTTCATGAATCAATCAAAACACAATCAATTTCATAAACACAAAGGATTTTTTCAGCAGAAATGCTGCGATTTAAAGATTTTAAATTGCAGATTGCAAACTGAAACTTAATCATATAATGCATATTCTGTGTGAAAATTGATAAAGAAACAAGGATAAAAAGAACTTGGAAGTCTTTTGTCTGTACAGGAAATCCACTAAACCTGGATTGAATAAGAACATGTTAGATCAAATTATACTAATTAAATTCGTTAATAATTTAAAATAATTATAATAAAATATTAATTTAAATCGAATGCAACTTTAACATACATTTTATTATTATTACTTTTAAATTCCAGATTACATGAAATTTCTTTATCTCTTACCTAAGAAGTCTTCTTCACAAGTTCCTTTTTCTCCATTAAAATTAAAGCACCTGTCAAAGATTCCATCTCACATCGAATATAGTCTGTCTGATGGAACATATACAGTGTCTGGTCTCTGGTCTTACCACCAAGCTCCTCTCCAATTTGCAGTAGTTCAGGTCCACCATGGAAGATAAAAGAAGAGGAAGATAGGCTTAAAAATTTTGAAAAGGAAAGGAGAGATAAAGTCTGCAATTGCTGTTGGACGTTGATGATAAGGATTCTTAACATTTCAAGAATACCCAGAAATTTTTTTTTTCCCCCTCTCCATACTTCCCTGGAAAAGTTATTTTCAATGAGGAACATAATCTTTTGTTCCTTCAGATATGTATGGCAGACTCTACGTGTCAGGAATCAGCTAGCTTGCTTTTCTGTGTAAAGATCCAAGTTCCTGGAAAATCCCCTGGAAGGTGTGGTTGCAATGTTACAACTGCAATACTTGAGAAAAACAAGACTCAAAATGCTATTGTTGTAAGACAATAAAGTTATATTCTTGGACTCAAAAGGTGGAACGTCCATCTTAAGCGCCCCTACACTCCGACCCGACATTGTGTGAGGGAGGTAAATAACGGTTTGATCCCAGTCAGTTTCTCGGAAAGGCGGCCCAGTGTTCGGTGCGCACAAGGAGTCACCACATTCGATGAGCTCCCACACTATCGTTGCCGAGACTCGAATCCAAAATCTTGGACTCACTTTTCTTCTCGATTATCAACTGGACTACCCGTACGGGCAATAAAGTTATATTCTGAAACTTACTCACACGTTGTTTCAATGGGCACTATCATGCAGCTGTAACATAATCCATCGAATGACCCCTTCTGATTCTTTCCTTTGTTTTGAAAACTCTTTCAAGACAAGTATTATGATTTAGACAGAGGTCTAAAGGACACATGACTTCATATGGTTTAATTAATTTTGAAAAAGTTATTTAATTTTAAAAATTTTCAGAAAATATTTTATTTTTTTATTTTTTTAAAAAAATTATTCTCTTAAACTTTTTTTAAATTTTAAAAACAAAACACACTTGACACACGTAACACATATAGACCGATCTTAACATGGTCACCTGATCTAACGCTTAAACTTGACTTAAATAAGTTAAAACAGGCCTAAAATAATAATATAAGATAATTACAATAAATTATTAATTTAATTAAAATATAATCAATTGAATTGAATTAGTTATCCCACCTCGCAAAGAGATATATTAATAAAGTGAGTTATATATAAAGACATGATTCATGACCTGATAGTTTAAAGTTTTAAGTTGAGATATAATGTTTTGGTTGTATATAAATTTACTTGGATTCGATCTAACCGTAATCCTTCATTTTTTAATGAAATATAAGAGTAAGATTTTTTTTTTGAAAATTAAATAACTTTTAAAATTTTAATCAATCACATGAGAATGAAAGTTAGGTACAAAGTGGCTGTTCCTGATTCCCAGTGTCCCCTGTGCCCAGCAAATCCCATCCATCTCTCTTTGCATCACATGGTGGCCCCTGGAAATTGGGAACAGGGGATTTGATCCCAACGAGAATCACATAATTTTTGTCATTTTACATTTAGAGATGGATGAGATTTGTTAGGCAGAGGGTGATATTGGGAATCAAGAACAGGAGATTTGATCTCAACAAGAATCAGATAACTTTTTGTCTTTTTTAAACGTCATATTGTCTAATCATGTGGGAAATTAAGTTACTTTGGGAAGACCAAGCACAAGTATTAATATCAGCCCTATCCTATCCTGTTCCAGTATTTCCAAGAAACTATGCCGACTTGACCATGTCTCAATTTAGACAAAATCATCAACGTGGTTAGTGTGTAATGCATAGAGACCGAGTTATGTTCTTAGTTCAGACAATCTAGAAACTTATCAAATTATACATTAAGGTTAAAAGATATTTATAATCAAATAGGTTGGTGTGAGTAGTTCAGTATTCTCATCCCTTAATTAGAGATCTCGAGTTCAAGTCATGGGAATGAAAAAATCTGTTTGGCCAACACTTTACTCTTTACGGGCTAACCCGGTGCGAACAGGGATCAGTCTAAGAATGGATGACTTAAAGGCGTCTTCTTGAGACCCTCCTAGGATATCTCGTAGGCTTACAAAAAAAGGAAGATATTTATCTTCTCTAATTTCAAAAAATAATTATTTAAAATTTAAAAGTTTTGGAAAATTTTAATATAATTTTTCTTTTAAAAAACTCTTTTCTTTAAAATTTCAGTCAATTAAATAATGTTAAATTCAAATTAAACTAATTAAATTCTATATAAATTAATAATTTATTATAATTATCTTAAATTATTAATTTAAGTCAAATTTAATTAATTTAATTCAGACTTAAGAATTAAGTTGAGTTATTGTAGTACTGACACTAAGTTTTAAATTTATATCGTATATGTTTTGTCGTAAAATTTTTAAATGAAGTGTAAAAAAGGGGGTTTTTCTTAAAAACTAAAAATTGAGAATCATTTTGAAGAATTCCAAGGATTAATTTTTTTATAATTTTTTTATTTTTATTTAAAATTTTTATTTATTATTTATTTTATTTTCTATATATATATATATTTTAAATATCTTCATAATATTTTTTTTAAATATCTATATCACTCTTTTATTGTCATATCTGCATATTGGTATACTATAAATAGTTTCTCTATTATATAAAAATAAGAGTGTATTATCGGACTTCTCTAAACTTTTTTTTATTACGAAATTTTAAATTATGTGGGATGATGACAACGACGGTGATACTTTACCATATACATAAAACATCAACATCGACTGTACTAGACAGCTAAGCTACACATGTTTTTGAACGTGGTCAGGAATGCAACAAGTGTTAAGCTGCTTCTATATCATGTATAAAGTTTGGACAAGAAGCAAAGAAAAAGCCTAAAACGTTCGAAGCGCTTTTCTATTTTTACACAGCTCTGAAACGACTCTCAAAATGAACTACTATGTATTGTTTTTTACCGAGCTTCTTAGTGCAGTTATGGATGTTTCAGGCACCACCGATGATTGGATTTTACATCCAGATCATGCTCTTGATGGGTTTTTGCATGAAATGAAAAGCTTTATAGAACATAAAGTCATGGCACGTGTTATAGTTTCAGCTTTAATGAGATTTAATAATAATACAAAAGGTCATCTGCTTTTATAAAACAATAATTAAAAAATTTCAAAGGGTTCGTCAAAAAAAAAAAATTTCAAAGGGTTCGATCTTAAAAATTTTAAATCGTTCATAATTTTTAACTCTTTGGTTCAATTTATTTTAATAATTTTATTGTTATAAACTAATCAATTTATTGATTAATTGGTTAAATTTGTTATAAATTAATAAGTTTTTATACATAAAAATAAATGAATTAATTTTATTTAACAGTTTCTTTTTTCAATTAAATTTTAAATTATTCGGTAGATAAAGACAGTCTCTTTTAATAATATTTCATATTTTTAATTTATTTAATTTTTATCCGATTTTTTGATGTTCTAATACCGATTGAACCTTTTAAACTTTAAATTTTTTATTTTACCACTTTAACTTTCAATCTGATTTTTAAAACATTAATATAAACATTATTTTTCCTTAGTTATGAAGTTGAATTACTAAGAAATTTGTATATAAAGCTTCTAAACAATTACAATTTAATTAGTATCAGGTAAAAATATGTATACGTATGTTGTAATTTAATAAAATACATTAGAAAAACTTTTTAATGTTTAAAATTCTTGAAAAGACTTTTTCACTTTAATTCTAATAAATTATTAGTTTGAATCGAATTTAATTAATTAAATTTAAATTTCAAAATTAAGTTAAATTGTCATGTAAGTAAAAAATTAATTGATACAAATTATTTCTATCAATACCCAGAAGTTCCGCTAAGGCCCGGAGTTTGGAAAGATCCGATAATACACAATCTTATCTTTACCTAATAGAGAGATTGTTTTCGATAGACTTACATCATTGATACGAATATGATGTTTATATGACATTGATTTTGATGTTATTTTTTAATCGAAGTTTTAGATAAAAGGTATGTTTGCTTTAACTTTATCATGATTTTTCAATCAAAGTTTTAAACTAATGATTTTTATAGAGGATTTTTTATTAAAAAATTAAACTTTAAGATATGTCTATCTCTTTTACCCCTTTAGTGTAATATTTCATATCACATGCAACGTCATCCTTAATCACGAGTAATTAGATATAATCTGCAAATTTCACGTGATTATTGAATATGTTAAATTAGTAAATTATATGTATGTCACGTTATACATCAAGATTTTTACTAAAGTTAAATTAAATAAAAATAAACAAGAGCACTTTAGCTGTTTGTTTAGTCCCCACCTTCCTTTATACACTATACCCTACTAAGCTTAGCTATTACTACTATATAAAGGCCATTAAGGGCAAGCTCTGAATCTCATACCATCTTCTTCTATAGTGTAATTAGCTAGCTTCTCTTCTTTGTGTTGAGATTCTGCTATGGCCTCGAGCTCGAATTGGACCCCAAAACAAAACAAGTTGTTCGAGAATGCTTTGGTCAAGTACGGCGAGAACACTCCTGACCGGTGGAACAAGTTAGCTAGGGCCGTCGGAGGCAAAACTGTGGATGAAGTAAAGGAGCATTACGAAATGCTTGTTGAAGATGTGAAGCAGATTGAAGCTGGTCAAATTCCATTGCCAAACTACAAAAAAGCTACCAGAAACACTCCCTGCATGGATGAAGATCAAAGGTATATATATATATACGATATCCGGAATCCGTAATTTAAATCTTTGAAACCTGCAATATTTAGATCATGGTTGTTTTTGTTCATTGAGCATGCAGGTTAAAGGGTCTTAAACTCCAGTGACGAAGCATCATCTTCCACTGAAAATTCTCGTACTAAATGATCAAACAAGCATCGAAGACCTGTGTCCTGTGGTTATGTTTCAGTTTCCTGTCATGTTTCAAGTCAGTCACAAAGTGTATGTTCTTATCTTAATACAAATATTAATTAATTCCTATTTTGTTATTAAACAAGCTAAAGATAAAAGAGGAAAGGAGGTGATTAGATGCTGATTAACACACTCTTTAGGATAAAAAGATAAGATTAAGAGAGTTCGATCAGAACAGAATCATTTTGCTTTGACTCGATAACTGATGGTTACTGCTTGATGAATGGTATATTATAAAAGGTGACGAAAAGAGAGGGGATAGGTAGAATTGATTTGAGGGTGACATTAGAGAGGAGTGCGTCGTGAGAAACAGCTCATACGTGCTTGTGACATAACATGCTATTTGACGTGATCACCTAATCATCTTTGATTATTTGCAAAGACTAAGAATAATTTGTGTCGATGAAAGGACAAGGATGGCAACTTCTATTCAGCCTCCCAATAAAAAAAAAGAGAAGATTAAATTTAACTTTAAGGGTATGTTTGGGAGTTTAGGATGGAATTGAATGGTAATTAATGGAACGGAATGGAATGGAGTATAATATAATGGAATGAAATAGGTCACTTCATTGTTTGGAAATTTAAATAAAATAATAGAAGTTTGGAAGGCAAGCCATGCCATTCCATCATTGACCCCCTAATTTGGGCGGTCACAAAATATTAGATTTTGGATGAAAGGATGGCTTCCAAAGCCATTAATTACCATTCCATCATGTTTCAAAATAAACTCCCAAACAATGGCCTGAGTCATTTGAGTCATTCCATTCCATCCCTCTACCCACATCCAAACATACCCTAAAGGTTAGTTTAACGCTTAATACCATAATTTGACTCTCTCTTTTATAATAATTTTATTTTAAGTTATTATAATTAAAATAATATCGTTTTATAAAATTAAAAAATTGAAATAATTTTTTAAGTTTAAAATTTATTGAATTTAAATATCTTAAAAATTAATTTAAATTAATAATTTTAAAATGTTTTAAATTGATTTAGACTAATTTGTCATAATTAATTGAAATAAAAATTTCAAATTCAAATAATTTAAATATATCACAAATCACAATTAAATTAAATTAAATTAATGCTAATTTGCCATCTCTAAACTATTATTCTAATTCATGCATTAGGATGTTTTGTTATAATGATGAATTATATTTATAACCATCAAACCAAATTGAAATTGAAAATTGAAAATCTTAGTTTATTACGTAAAATCCCAAAATAGCCCCTAATTATTCTTTTCCCATAAAAAATAATCCTAAAGAATAAAAACTTCCCAAATCCATCAAGAAGTGCATGCCATCGTGTTCCTGAGTGATTGAAACCCGTAAAAACACACACACACAACTTTGAGGTTTGCAGATTTGGCGTCATCCTGCGGAGATGTTAACCGGACAAGCCCCATTCCAGTCACCGGGTTGCAATTAGATGGTTGATCTTCCCATATGGGTACAGTTAGTAGTAAGAAAATGGAAAGCTCAAGGAGCTGATGACGTACCAAATCATCGAAGAAGAAAAGGTGTAGATGTTGAAACTTGGGATGGTGTAGATGTTGAAACTTGGGATGGTCAAGTCCCGAACTTGAGATCGAATATGGATGATGAAGTTAGAATCGTGGTAGAAATCCGGCAATCCAAAATATGATAGGTGATGGAATTCACCTGAATAGAGCTAATAGATCAATAAAAAAATAAATAAAAAAGGACATACAAAATTTAACATGAAAAACTTTTTAACAAGTCAAAAAAAAAATCACGGTCAAAAACTTTTCTACTGTATGAAACAAAGATTACAAAGGAAGATCTCACAGTCCACATCAAGAATTCATACACAACGACGGGAAAGAGATTTTGGGGTGACGAGAACATTAAGGGGAGGTCGAGATTTGTCATCTCACCCACTTTCAGTGTGGGACAAATATAAGCTATTAATCTCCTACTTGGAGATTTAATTGAGAACCAATCAATTTCCGCACTGTTCTTTTTATCCTTTCATTTCTCTGTTGTCTATGCCTTTGCCAAGTTATACAAAGATCTATTCCATATGAATTTATCAATGTTAATTGGCCTTGTCAATGCATTTGTTAGGTTCTCTTTTGTGTTAATTTTTTGCATGTCCATACTTCCACGTTCCACTACTTCATGAGCAAAATGGTATTGAACTTTTGTGTATTTAGTTTTGTAATGAAAAGCTGGATTCTTTGTAATATGCAAGACATTATGACTATCACAATAAAAAGGAATTTTCTTTTATCAATGCCCAAGCTCCCCCAAAAACCTTTTTATCCAAATTGATTCCTTGCAAACTTGTGTAGTTGCCATATACTAAGCTTTTATTGTAGAGAGTGCTACAATTGTCTATAGTTTAGACACCTAGCTTACAACTCATAGAATCGTAAACACATAGCATGTAGTAGATTTTCTTTTATCAAGATCGTCTGCAAAATCAGAATCAACATATTCTTTGACGATAAATTCAGATGATTCATAATATGGAGCAACATCTGAGATCAATAATCTTAAGATCCTTTTTATAGCCCACCAATGTTCTTGATGAAAATTCGCTATGAAATGACTAATTATTCCCATTACATGTGTGATGTCTAATTTTGTGCAAATTATAGCGAACATTAAACTTCTTATAATAGATGTGTACGGTACTCGAGACATCTCTGTCCTCTCTGCTTCACTGCTAGGGATTTTACTTGAGGATAACTTGAAATTAACAAGAAGGGGGGTAGAGATTGACTTACAATCTTGTATATTGAAAGATCGCAATGTTTTCTTCAAGTAATTCTTATGAGAAAGCCAAATGTTCTTGTTATTTTTGTCTTGATAAACTTGCATCTCTATAATCTTGTTCGTTTGTTTTAAATCGTTCATTTCAAACTTCTCAACCAACTGAGTCTTCAAATCTTGAATAAAATCTTTGTTGGGGCTTGTAACCAAAATATCATCAACATACAACAATGATACAATGAAGTCATTATTACCAAACCTCTTAAAATATGCTACAAATGTTTGCACTAAATTTGTTGAATCTATGACTCATTATGAAGGAATCAAATTTTTTGCACCAACATCTTGGTGCCCGTTTTAAACCATACAAAGATTTGTTCAACCTGCAAACCAAGTTCTTTTGCCCTGGTTCTTTAAAAACTTCTTATTGATGCATGTAAATTTCTTCTTCAAGATCTCATAACGAAACACAATCTTTACATCTAATTGCTTTAAATATAGATCAAATGTAGTACACATAGCTTGGACAAGCTGAATTATATTAAGACGAACTATAAGTGAAAAAATTTTCTATAAAGTCAATATCTTCTTTTTGAGCATATCTTTTTACCACCAACCTTACATAATACCACTCCACTTGATCATCACTGTTACGTTTGATCTTGTACACCCACTTGCTGCCAATGAGCTTTCTCCCTTGTGGTAGTGGTAAGCTTCCATGTTTTATTTTTATAGAGAGCTTCTATTTCTTCCTACATTGTTACCATCTAAAGTGATGCATCTAAGCTATCGGTTGCTTCTCGAAATATTGATGGGTGTCTATCTTCTGTTAAGAGACAATATTTAGCATTATCCTTCATAATATAATCGAATTGCCAGGTTGGGGTTTTCCTTTCACGGGTTAACTGTCGAACTTTTGTATTTTCATATTCAACTAGCTTTTGCTAGCTGTGATCTAATATAGCCTTAGTAGAATCTTTTTGTTCAATCTTCCTTTCTTCCCCAATCGTTACAACCTCATAATTTTCTTTAGATGTGCTACTTTAATCTTTCTCTTGTAGTTTATCTTATGCAAATATGTCATCTATGCTAATGACGAGCTTGTGGGCAGTGAGGTCCCACAATCGATACCCCTTAACTCCATCTATATATCCCATAAATCTACATTTTCTTAACTTTGGATCTAATTTCATTATCTCTTGGGTATTATACATTACAAACACAGGACTTCCAAATGTGTGTAACTAAGAATAATCTGTTGGTTTACCGGTCCACATCTCCACCAGTGTTGATGTGTGTTTAATTGTTAATATATTTAATCATTTACACTTAGCGATTATTGACATGAAAATGCTTAAAATACTCACTTTAATTTATATATAATTTTAGGCACAATTTTGGAGCAAATAAATTAAAGTGAGTCGAAAGTACTACATTTGGATTATTTGCTGAGCATCAATTTTTACTTGTCTTTATGGAGTAAGAAGAGAAAAAAGACAAGAAAGAAAACACAAAAGAAGACAACCAAAAAGCTGCCAAATAAAATAACACAGCAGCTAGAATGAAGCAAAAAGAGACAGCTCATAAGAGGAGAGATGGGTGTTAAAACGCAGCGCTAAGGAGCAAAAGGCATGCGTTAAACGCATGCAGTAGGCATGAAACGCATGCATTAGCGTTAAACACAGGCATACGTTACGTCCTAGAAGCAGCGAAGTGGAGGGCTACGAAGGATTTAAAGAGTTACAAAGTTTATTTGTCAAATCATCAACAGGGTGGATGCAGGCGCAGTTGTGAGGAGAAGGGTTGTGGCTTGGAGCTGCGTTGGCTTGAAGCTGTGGTGGCTTGGCTAGCTGTGGGCGTGAGGGAAGAGCTGTAAGGTGGGAGGCATAGATATAAGAAGTGTGAACAGTTGAGTTAATAAGAAATCCCCCAATCTTATTTGTCACATCAAGGGAATAGTGAGCAGAACAGTGAAGGCATTGGAGGTGTGAAAAGAGGCACAATGAGAGGCATGAGAAGCTTGCAGTAGTGAACAAAAATTAAAGGATTTTCGGCTAGGGATCAGAATGGGGGTTGAAGCATTTTTTTGGGAAAACCCCATAAAGTGCTAGGTATCTTGACGCCGGTTCAGAGGTGACATCGACGTCGACGACCCGAGTTAAGAATTTTTTTTAATTTTATTATTTCTTTCTCTCATTAGGAATTGATTGTGTTATCCTATATTAATTGATTGAGTATTGTGTATAGATAATCAGATTTTCGTTATTATTCAGTTATTTATGTATGAACCCATTGGTTATTGTGAGTTGAAGATTTTAATGGGTTCATTGAATCTTTAATTGCAAAACCATTACTAGAATTTCGATATAATTTGTAATTGTTATGTTGAGATTCATGTGCAGCGACTAATGATTCATAATCATTAGGGATAAAATGAACTAGGTTAAATGACGCATCGTATGTGATTGTTGCCTTGATTAATTGGTTTTCCTAATTTGTAATGCTACTGTCTAATTAAATCTAGATATCGTATCCTAGATTGTTCGGTGGTTAGGTTTAATTAACGATCGTATCTTGATTAAAAAACCTAAGGAAAAACTCGGGTTAATTATTAACCCACAATTAATAGTTTCTAGGAGAGGTTAAAGAAAAACAAATTAGTGAAATATGTTTAATTAGGATGTAAACCGAGATTAAACTAAAGAACTGGGTCGTTATCAAATTCCCTACTTTTATTATTTTTTTTTGCATGTTTTCTTTAATTTATTTTTATTAATTAGTTTCATTTTATTTTCTTCTTTCAAAAATCAAACCCCCATTAAACCTAAACACCAGTTAATTTCATTCATTAAACTTTACACACACTCTCTGTGGGATCGACCTAGACTCACCACTGTTATAGTAGTAAGTCTAGATATTTTATTTAGACTAACGTTACGATAAGCGATCAAGTGTCTTCAAATCGATTGATCTTATTGGTGATTGATCAATTACATAGCAGAGAGTCTTTATTGCTTATGCCTAAAAAGACTTTGTCATGCTTGCAGTTCTCAACATGACTCTAGTTTTTTCCAATAAAATTATATTCATTTGCTTTGTCACTCCATTTTGATGAGGAGTGTGAGGCGTCGTGAATTGACGTTTGATGCCTTCTTGATTATAAAAGTCAATGAACTCATCAATAGTATATGCTCTACCGTTACCAATCCTTATGCACATCTGCCTTTTTCTTGATAGGATACACCCAACATCTTCTGGAGCAATTATCAATAAAGGTCACAGCGTACCTTACTCTACCCAGAGACATAACTGGTGCTTGTCATACATCAAAGTAGATCAATTTTAAAATATCTTTACTTCTAGAATTGGATGTAATAAATTTCAATTTATGCTGCTTACTTGTAACATGGTGCTCAAAAAAAGGTAATGATACCTTTGTTAAACTAGGGAGTAGTTTCTGCTTAGAAAGAATCTTCAACCCTTGTTCTGACTGTAGCGCCCCCTCATCGTAGGGTATACATCGGGACGCCCGAAGGTCATTCCGACGCGTATCCCACGATAAAGGTTC
>JAOTIZ010000006.1:2316802-2336631 GCA_027123425.1 Erythroxylum panamense | reverse complement strand
TCTATAATTAGAGGCCAGTAACATGCTCAGTCAATGAATGCAGTGCAATCCTATCAGTCTGTCCCAATTTACCATAACACCCTTGATAGCAGTAACGGGATGTTACACTGACACGTGGCCAAGTTTACGGTGCCAGAGTTTTGTTGCATTTGCTGCAAAACTAACCAATGCAACCAATGTAATTGCTTCCAAATGCGTCTCTCCCATAAGCTTATATACGTTTGCAGCTATCCTTTTCACCTTCATTACAATAAGTGCTCGTTTGATCACCTTCATAACTCCATTTTGAATACAGGTCTTGCACCCAAGCTCATCCAATTGGCCTAAAGGCAATAAATTCTTCTTTCAACCCTTCACATGTCGCACATTTTGTATAGCACGAACTATATCATCATATATCTTCAACTTGATAGTGCCAATCCAAGCAATCTCCAAGGTATGATCATTTTCCATGTGCTCAGATCCTGCAAAGATAGTTTTATAAGTGTGAAATCAATCTCTACAAGAAGTCATATGTCATGTTGCTCCTAAATCCATTATCTAACTATCAATGAGCTCTAATCCATCCTTAAACATCGTTGCTACTTCACTATATAAAATTTCTCCATTTGCAACACATCCTTGAGAAGTTGATGCTTCAAAGGCCTTCTCTCCACCCTTCCTGAATCGACATTCACTTTTAAAGTGTCCTCTCTTGCCATAGTTGTAACATTTGTAATTTTCTTACTTCTAGATTTCGAACTTCCTTGTTTGTGACTTCCTATGAAATCACGCTCCATTGACCATCATATCATCATCGATAAGACTTCCACTTGATGTAAACTTGCTAGCCTTTCTTCGTTGTTGATGCGTGTGCTTTATTCTTCAAGAACTGAAGCAATGACATCATAAAATACCAAAGTGCCCGTGAGGATATTATTGGTTAAAGTAATGATAAGATGGTTATATGAATCTAGAAGACTTTGAAGTAGAATCTTCATACGTTCAGTTAGATTTACATTGTGTTCCAACTTTAAAAGTTGAGAGCATAAAGAGGTCAGAGATGTCTTCATAGTTGTTTTCTTTGCCTTTACACCTTGCAAAATATCATTTGATAGATCGAGATGCAAATCTGTGGCCAAGGCATCTATTTGTTTCCATTTGCAGTCATCTATGAAACCCGTTGGCCTAGCACAGATGACCTCCAAGCAATTATCTTTGTCCCATCAAACTTTGTAATATCGAATTTGGTCAACATTGTTTCTATTACAATTTGGCTCTTCTAACACAAAAATTGACTTCCACTCTCTCACGTGAAAAAGGAAACCGCTTCAGATTTAAACTGTAATATATTAGGAAAATTCCTAAGAAAAACGACAGGAGTCACAAATAGTCTTACTTAAAAATCCACTCTCCTTAGAAAGAGCTTTTCCTAGACATGCACTTAATCACCTCATATACTGGTGAAAAAATACCCAAAATGAAAACAATAACTCGAGGTGAAAACCACCCCTAACCCACAAGAACACAAAAATTATAACTTATTATCTTTTTATTTTTGTTTGTACAAAAATTAATGAAACCTTAATTAAGGTTGGAGTGTGTGAATTGTAAAACTATTGTATTTATTAGGGATGCAAATTCTTGTCAACTTTATGATTTTTAACAATGTTTTAAAAATCAGATCAAAAAGTTAAACTAAAAAAAATTAAGAAATTTAAAATTTAAAAAGTCCAACCGATATTAGATTGTTATAAAATTGATTAAAAATAAAATAAAATTAAAGAATTTAAAATATGATTGAAGAAAAAATTCATACTTATCAAGAAATTTAAAATTTAATTAAAATAAATATTTTGATTTATAAAAATTTATTAATTTACAAAAAATTATTGATTACTTAATAAATGATCAATTTTTAACAAAAATTATTAAAATAAAATAAATTAAAAAGTTAAAGATTGAATTAAAAAAGTTCAAGTTTTAATCATTAATTTTAAAACTTACATATTTATCATTGACATTATGCGTATCCTTACAAGGAAAAAATACTCACTCATAATAAAATATTAGTTTAGAGGTCTCAAGACCAAAGATACTTTACCAACCCAAGCAAAATATCCTGATTCATTTAGGATGTTTGTCACATTAGCTCTATAGGAGGTGGTCGAGTTGGTGGAGTGGGAAAATATGAGATCAAAAGGTCTTGTTTTCGATTTCCCTTATATACATTCTCTCGATCAAACCTATTGTACACATTTTGCCTAATACGAGGTACCCAGTTGGTGTTATTTACAGCTTATTGCATCAATCCAAAGGTTAACACAATACGCATCCAAAAAATAGCAATTGCGGATTCCTCCGTTGGAAAAAAAAAGTTTATGAGATTAGTTAATATGCAAAATTGATAAGGGAAAATTTTAATATGCTGAGTATTTATTTTCAAAGAAACGTAAGGGGTAGCTTAATTTCACGCCTTTTATTATTTTTAAAATTTTTAATTTTGAAAACAAAAACACCTTGATTATTAATGTTAATATAGATATATTTTCTTATTGAATATAATTATATATCAGCTAAAACTTAAAATAAATTATTTTTAGTTAATTAAAAATATAATATAAAATTAAATTATTTATAATTTTTACAAATAATTAAATAATATATATTTAGCTGCTAATAAATCAAATTATTGAAAATATAGAAATAGAAAACAAAAATCAATTTTTATGATTTTTATAAATTAAAACAAAAAAAAGTATAATCTAAAAACTCAAACATACATATTTTTTTATTAAATTTAGAAACAAAAGTAAAAACAAAAAATATAAAATATAAACAGAACCTAAAAGAAATCGGTCAATCAAAGAGATGCTGCTAACGATTGAATAATGACACAAATGGTACATCTCTTTCCAGGAAAATCACATCCTGGTGGGTAGATACACAACAATTACAGGTGAAGGACTGGGAAAGGACCATCGTACTTATCCCGGAAAATTTTACAAGAATGGTTGCAAGTTCTCCAAATGCAAAGATTTTGACTGCCTTTCCCTTTGAAATTTGAGCTTATTTCATGCACGAAAAGTAAAATCTTGCACTTACTTATCTGAAGGAACTCTGTATTTCTTCCAATGTTCTTCCTTTCGTCTCGGGAACCCATAGGCTCGTAAAGGCGATCGTGAAGGCACTCACAACCATGTAAATGGTAAATGTTGCTGCAGTTGAAGAAGGAAATGTAGTTATCTGCACTAAAATTGCAGGGAAAAAAAAATTAGAAAGAGGATCAGTGGGGATACAGACCTCCAGTGCTCCAGCTTAAAAGCAAGTTTGCACTCATTGTAACCGCCCAGGAGACGAACCAATTGGAAAGTGTTGCTGCACTTCCAGCCAGGCCCTTGATGTTGATCGGTAGAATCTGCATTCGCATGTTAGTTCCATCCATCAGCCATCTCAGAATAGTTATGATTTGTTCTTTTGAAGGGCAGTTTATAGCTTTATAACTTCTTTACAATAATTCTTTAGGCTAAGTAATGCATACACCTAACTGTAAGCACTAAAATCCTGAACTATGTCTTCAGTATTGACCTAATAAAAGATCATCGATGCTTTTGAGCAATTCGGCTGATTCAGTGACATTGGTGATTTTTTGAAATTCTAATTGATAGAACAAAACTTGAACATATCGGTACCTCGGACATTATAACCCAAGGAATAGGACCCATTCCTAAAGAAAAGCCTATTACCATAGCCTGAAACAAGAGAAGGGAGAGGCAGGTTATCAGAACTTACCAAAAATGATAAAATTAAAACCTTGAAATAATTCATCTCTCTATTTGTATCACATACCACAACTCCAACAACTGAAAGGATTCCGAATATGGTATACAAGGTAGAGTCTTTTGATAGAAAATCCTGGACGAGGAAACATTATGAAGGTAGAATAATATCATATTGCTCCATAATCTTGTATCACAATTAACAGATAAACTCTTGTCAACGAGTTAATCCACTTACCTTTGCAAAGAATGACACTGCAACAATCAGCAAGCTAACTGTCATTCCACAAGAGGAGACCTATGGTGACAGGAAATGAAAAAAGTCACCCATTTCTGTACAAATTATAAAGACTAAGCAGAATAGTTTTGCTTTAACTCACTATAAGGAGAACGCGACGGCCTGTTCTATCAACCAACCAAGTAGCTACACCAGTGGCCACAACCTAAACAACATGTGCGTAACCGATAGATAAAGAGCTTCATAGAACCATTTCAAATTAATGACTCTACTAATAATATTAAAGACAATAACTTCAGATTTTCTTTTCAAACAGTACCTGAATCGCACCAAGCCCAAATGTAGCCACATTACTATTTGTAACCCCTGTTTAAGATCAAGAAATTAATCAGAAGCATTGTAATCAAATAATCTTAAGTGAAATATTTTCCTGAGTACAGTCAAAGAGTAGTCGTGAATTATCAATGGGAAAAAGTGACAGTCAATATGGACATCAACTAGAAGTAGCTCTGTTGACCATAGACCATGGATGCATTTTAGAGGTCAGACAACACTATGTATTAACTAGTACTACTAATTATTTCACCAATAAGATTCTAAGAAAACATGGTTTCAAAGGACATTCAGTTAATATTTTACCCAACTGATTTTGAGCAGTAAAGGTATGTAGCAACAAGAAGAGAAGCTTGCTGCCTTCAAATTGGAATAAGCTTGCAACTACAGCAAAATAATTTGATTCCAATATTCCAAAGTTAAGAACATGATAAAAGGTTTATGTGAGGAAGAGGAACGAGATTAAGCTTACCAGAAGCTGAAAAAATGGTACTGGAATAGAAAAGAACACCATTTATCCCACTAAGCTGTTGTAAGACAAGTAGACCTATACCAACCTGCGGGAAATTGATTGATCGAAAATAAAAGTCTTATGTTTTATGCTATTTTTAACTCCACAAAGTTAAAGATAATGACAGTACACTACCATCAAAGGAAACCAGTATCTTTTTCGTTTGAGATCTGCAAATCTGATTGTTGTTCTTCTGCTAGTTGAAGCAACAGCTCTCTACACAATCCATAGATGCAGGTCAAATTATCTAAGACTGATAAATAATGTAAAACACCGAAAGAAAAATTTGGTCTACAAATTTTATGCAAGGAAAAAATTGCACGTGGGAAAGCAGATCAGCTATTTCACTGGCGGCCATTACCTTAATTTCATTCACTTCAACCGAGATATCAGTATCAAATCCCCGAAGAACTTGCAAAGAAGCTTCAAAATCTTCTGTCATACCCATTTTTGCCTGCAATTTAGGGAAGAAACGAGATAAAGAGTTTGAATCATTAGAGCTTAAGAAAAAGTTTGATTCTGATCAAGGAAAGAACATTCTCAAAAACTTACCAGCCATCGAGGAGACTCTGGAATGAAAAATAGACCAGGTATCAAGACAGTACATGGAAGAATTCCTGAAAAACGAGGATTAAGTTCGATGATTCAAAACTGAAAGTCTGCCAAGATTGACAATGATATTTAGGTGAACTGTTAACCAAAAGTTCGGCTTCCATGATTGGTTTTTTTTTTTTGTATTGACATGTGTTGTTTACAATTGAAGACAATCTTTCAGAGTGTTACCCAAAACTGCAAGTATTCTCCATTGAACAAAAATTCCGAGCAGGTAAGCAAGCATGATCCCAATTGTGACAGAAAGCTACATAACAAGACAAGTCGAAATTAATTACTCCAGGGACTGTGAAATTCAAATGTTTGTATCTGTTAATGAAAATTTAACCAGTAAGCTTGCATATAAAGCTAACCTGATTCACTGACCCTAAGGACCCTCTCAAGTTTTGAGGGGCTATCTCTGCTATGTAAACAGGCACCTGCAAAAGATAAAACAGTTGAAGTCCTAATTAATTTTTTGGCTTCAACAACCAAAGTCAGTCGGAAAACCTTACCGTATATGAGATAATTCCCACACCAAAACCTTCTAACAACCGTCCCATGTATAAAAATGAAGAATCCTACACAGAACAGCTTACCTTCAGAAGCAATTGAACATGTTCATGCTAGAAGTTTCAGTGAAGCAAAGTAATTAAACTCACCTTGGCAAACGATATCGCAAGCCACCCGATGACATTTGGAATGGAAGCGATCATTAGAGACTGCATTTGAAACAAAAAGACGGGACTCATTAGTTAAACAACCTAAATTAAGCAAAATATCTAGGTATATAATTTTTGTGCTTAGTGATAAAGCAAATCAGTAATCCTACCCCTTTTCTTCCAACATACTCCGCAATTTGACCACTAGCTATAGCACCAACCATAGCACCCACATTCGATAGAGAGCCAAATATCGAATACTAACCCAAAAATAAATTGAAGTACAGAGTTAGAACACATGACGAATAAGCCCAATATCAAATTTAAAGCAAGATCGTATATTCACACCTCTGAGACCGTAAGTCCAAGGTCCTTGGTGATGGCAGCTTGAGTTGGAGAAGAATAACCGGACTACAATTAAAGAAAATTAAAACTTGATATATCAAGAACTTCTTTATCAAGCTTTTAGCAATCTTGATAATTCAAGAACTTCTTTACCAAGCTTTTACCAATCTTGATGTTTCTTTACCAAGTTTTTTCCTTTCCCATACGTTACCATGTTTGTAGCTAATCGGAAAACAACATAAATCTTTAGCCTCAGTTCATTCTTCATATGGTAATTAGCATAAACTCATTATGGTAATTAGCAGATGGGAGATAGAGAAAGCCCCTCACAGTGAAGCCGAATTGGATAGGACCAAGAGCAACAATCAGTACACAAGCCAGGACAGATATGGAGCTATCCCGAATGGCCTGAGAAGACCCCATCATGCTTGATTGTCTCGACCCCATACGATACCAACTCCCAGTGTGAAGAAACGGCTTCCGTTGGTCTCCTCTCCCATCATCATCGTCCCTGAAACTCATTCTTCTCTATTCGAACAGTCACCCAATTTTGCTCCTTAAGTGACTGATAAAATGCCCCAGCGAAAGAACAGCAGAGAAGAGGAGAAGTAACAATGAGTAAATGAGTGAAAATACAAGTATTTGTCGTCTCTGTGTGTCTGTAAGTAGGGAAGGCAGTACAAAGACATGGCTGACGTTACTACTTACAATTGTTGTAGGTGCTAAGCTGTAAATCAGTAATCTACCTGAAACGTTCTTTGCATGTTTGACGTTACTACTTACACTTGTACTCGCTACGTTGGGTATAATCATTATCGTCTTGGTATCGGATCACACTTGTACTGACATTTGTTCGAGCTCTTTCAAATTCAACCCAAAATCCGAATTAACTACAATTATTCCATTAATTTTAACTTGAACCAAAAGGTCCGAACTAACCGTCAACTCTCCCTCTGTCACATTTCTCAATTATAAGGGTTTGGACAAAAAGCTGGAACTTGACAAGACAATAGAGATGCTTTCCATGGCGTCGTTAAGTCAGTTTAGTATTGGCATTTAACACGTGGCTTTTCAAGTTCCAAGTTTTCAATAAATAAAAATGACTAGTTATGTAAGGGGATCTCATTATAAGAAGACATATTTAAATTAATGTTTTAATAATTGGACCAATGATTAAACCAGAGAAATAACTGATTCAAAAGTCAATAGTTCAACTGAAATTTAACGGTGATCGTACCGGTGATTAATAAATATATAAATTTTTATTTTAATGTATATATTATATATATCAGATAATTTTTAAATATGGTATTTAATTATTTATTATCTAATTATAAATTTAACTTAAACCTTCAAACTTTAAAATATACAATTTTTTAAAAAAAGCTTGTTAAATACAACACAAAATAAGATAACAAAGTTCACTAGTCATATTTCATCAAGAAGATTTAAAAAAATATCACTAGCTCGTAATATTCATTAAAGCTGAAATCATCAAAATCAAGACATTTTAAATGAATTGGCCGTTTCTTTCTTTCACCCGTTCAACGGTTTTTATCGGTCTGACAGCAAAATGAACGAGTCAATCATTCACAAAAAATACAGGCTAAATCGAACCGTTTTATACTCCAGGTCACAGGTTCTTCAGTCCAACCAACCGGTTCGATCTGGTTTTCAAAACACTAACTATCCACATTCAAACTAATCCTCGTTCGCTCTGGGTTGGTTCCTTGTCGAAAGCCAAGTTCTGATCTCAAATTTTAAACAGCTACATATATGAGGACAGTTTGAACCCACGATTTTACTTAAATCAGAAGAACCCATATCAACTAACCTCACTTTACAGAATTAATTAAATATTTAGAATTTAATCTATTTTTTTTGTTGCCCACGAGGTGTCTTAGGATGGTCCCAATTATGGGAAGGCACCTTTAAGCCATCCACTCCCAGACTAATTCCCGCTCGAACCGGGTAGGTCCCTTACAGGAGGCAAAGCTCTGACTCCAAATTTTAAACGACTACATACATGAGAACGGTTCGAACCTATGACCTCACGTTTAATTTATTATAAACGTGACCAGGTCACAAAATCAAACTCATTTCATTACACGTTGGAATCAGGTGCGCACCTACCTCACACGTGTTTCAAGGTGGGAGACGTTAAGGTCTTTAAAGTTATTGGATTTGGTTCGATCCTTGGGCTGGACTTAGTCAAGAAACATCTTTTTCTATCTTTCATTAAAAACAAATTGAGTTGAGATCGGACTCGAGCTCATTTGCCTCAGGCTTGGCCCTAGTAGAAGCTGTCAGATCGATCAACTTTTTGGTTCGTTCAAGTTTAATAATTTGTATTATTAAAAATAATTTATTTATTTATTAATCGGTTCATTTTTATAAATTAATCAATTTTTATAAATTAAAATAAACCGATTAATTTTATTTAATAATTTTCTTTTTAAATTAAATTTTATTTTTTTAATAAGTAAGGATAGTCTTCTTCAATAAATTTTCAAAATTTTTTATTTTATTCAATATCTAACTAGTTTGATGACAGTTTAATACCAATTGAACCTTTTAAACATTAAATCTCTTGTCTTATCGGTTTAACCTCTTGTTTGGTTTTTTAAAACATTTTAAATTTGTTATAATCTACAAATAAACTAACATGAACAAAATTAAGTAAAGTATTGAATTTAATATATAATTTATTATTTTTAGGAGATAAATTATATCTCTTATTTTTTATGTGTATTTAAAAAATCTTTGAACTAAATATAATAATTCATTAAAGGCATACTTTACATAAATTATTTATGAAATTAACAATTTCAAACAAAAATAGGAGTTCAACTTCATATTCTCAAAATTTTTAAAAATAAATATTTAATATCTCAAATTCATATACTAAAAAAATTGTTTAATGTTTTAAATTCAAATCCTTTAATAATTTTATTAATAAAAACTGATCAAAAGTTTGAGAGTTAGTTTTGGAGTAATTGATAATAAGATCAAGTTACAAAAATAACTTCTTCGTAAAAATATAAAGAAAAAGTTATGTATATTATGATCCTCTTCAAATTTTCACCGGCAAAGAACCCGAGTATTCGTATTCTAAATATTGAATATATTTTCTTTTTCATGATATAAAAAGTTATAATCTTAAGCAAATTAAGATAAATTAAAGACTTAAAATACAATTTAAATGTTTCAAAATATATAAACAAATTATTATATTTATTTATTAATATTATGTCTTCAATTCTGAATTAATGAACAATTAATTTAATATTTGTTAAATATATTATTTACACTTATATTTTTTAAAAAATAATTTGTTTATTTTTAATGTTACTTTATTTAAGAAGTAATATTAAAATAAAATATAAGAAATAATAAAAATATTGTTTTAAGCTGGCTTCACATAATTGGGAAAGGCGCAACCAATGGGAACTTGCCAAGAGTGTGGTTGAAGTGGACACAAAGAATGAGGAGAAGGCAATGTCCCACGCGCCCACGCTCGGAGCAGGAGCGTGGGGACGACCGGAACTGAATGTCGCGGTCTCAGACTAAGAGGACATAGAGCAACTGAGAGACGTAAAATACTAAAATCAGAAAACGTCAAAAACACACGGCGACCTCACTGTCACTCTCTGGTTGCTCCGGTTCCGTCATTCAGGCTCCGTCGCCGATAACGTCGTTATTGCCTTGGCTGTGTTCAAATCCGGAGTAGCTTCCACATGGGCGAACAATCCCAACCCCAAACCCAACCCCAACCGCAAGTGCAGACTCAGTCCCAATCTTCGCCACATGAGACCTTCATCGTCTCCACTGCTCCGCCGCAAACTGCCTCGCCTCTGGCGAAAATCCCCGCGCGTCCGAGAAAAATTCGCAAGCTTTCACCGGAAACCGCCTCTGCAACCCCAAAAACTTCCAAACCAAACAAAACCAGACCTATCCAACAGCGATTGACGCTCGCGGTCGTCGCGAGGTCGCTCTCGTGCGAGGGCGAGATGGAGAACGCGATTCGCTATCTGCGGGAGTCGGACCCACTTTTAGCGCCCTTAATCGACGCCCACCCGCCGCCAGTCTTGGAAACATTTCGCACACCCTTCCTAGCCCTAACTCGAAGCATCCTCTACCAACAGCTCGCGCTCAAAGCCGGGGCATCGATCTTTACGCGCTTCGTCTCGCTTTGTGGTGGAGCAGCAGCAGTGGTTCCGGAGACAGTCCTGGCTTTGGCTCCACAACAGCTTAGGCAAATCGGAGTTTCTGGTCGTAAAGCGAGTTATCTTCACGATCTCGCTAGAAAGTACCAGAATGGCATATTATCCGATGCGACGATTCTAAATATGGACGATAAGTCGCTCTTTACTATGCTTACTATGGTTAATGGGATTGGTTCTTGGTCGGTGCACATGTTTATGATATTTTCCCTGCATAGACCTGATGTGTTGCCAATTAATGATCTTGCTGTGAGGAAAGGAGTGCAATTGCTTTATAATTTGGAGGAATTGCCGCGGCCATCTCAGATGGATCAATTGTGTGAGAAATGGAGACCTTACCGGTCTGTTGCTTCATGGTATATGTGGAGATTCGTGGAGATGAAGGGGTCACCTTCAAGTGCGATTGCGGTGGCTACTGGTACTGCTTTGACACAACAACATCAGGAGGAGGAGCAGCAGCAGCAGCCTCAACTTCTCGACCCACTTAATGGCATTCTCAATCTTGGGTATGTATAAAGTTTCACAAGGATATGTCGTACCAATTTGATATTGATATAAATTTTTTGGATGGTTTTTGCATTGTTCATTTTCAGTTCTTGTATTGAAAGGTTGTGTTTGCTGCTGGTGAATAGAGGTTTGCTTGCTTGTAGTTGGTATAGGGTCTTGCTGTAGGTTTTTGAGCTGCATTCTTGAAGTTCATCCAAGTTAATACCTGATTTTAGGATTACTGCATTAAAACTTCATGTTTTTGATACAAGTGTTCACCTGTTGCGCTTAGAAGTGTTAGATTTTGTGAAGAATCTTCTCATCGTTGTTTGATGTCTGTTCTTCCCGTTGAAAATTTGCAGCTTTTGTTTGAAAGTAACTATAATTACTCGGTGATAAATGAGACATACTGAGAGTAGTAACGGCTTAATACCATGAAACAAACCAACAGTTGTAATTTCCCCAAAAATTTGGTGAAAGTTGATGATTTGTCCACAGAATCTTTAGCAAGTATAGATCTTCTGACTTAAAAATCTATATCAGACACAACAAGCATCCAATTTTACCACTTTATCATGAAGTATAGTAAACAGACGTGGACATCATTCCAATCTTGACTTGGTTTATTATGTAACTGACAATTCGAGTTTTCTGCATTTTCCAAATTGGATGGTTTGAACTTTGACATCTTAGTGTATTGAAAACAATGATTTTTATGACCTGCATAGGATAGATTCCTCTAGGAGTTAGGAGTAAATTTTAAGGAGTTGCTTCCTACAAAACTATCCTCTAAAACTGGAAAATTATGGGTAGCTTTCTACTTTGATGCCGCAAGGGGATTTATAGAAACTGAGGCAAGCAAAACATGCTTTTGGACCAAAAGGAAATATGTGAAATCCTATTATTAGTTAGTTCTTGTAATTATACCTCAATTACTTGGTGAAAAACATATATCCACGACTGCTTTCATGACATACTTTATCCCAATTATTGTTTATTACCATTTACCTTTACAATGCTGAAATTGATTCATCACTGTACAAGGATTATTGGTTATTGAGAATCATTATAGTAGTGTATGACTTTCAATAAAGAGTCCATGTCCTGTTAATTAACAAAATTTTTGGAGTTTTAGGCCTCAACGTGAACCTAAAAACTTTGACCGAAGCCAAACCGGTGATATTGATGTGGTTTTTGACAAAAATCTCAAGAAAGATGGTGATGTATAAGTGGGGAAAATGAAATGTTGAGGACTTGTAAAGAGTTCATAAAATCAGGGGATTTTGATATTGATATCTGTTGATGGATTTTTTGGAGAAGCAGAAGATTGTTTGAGATTTCATGACATACCAGTTATGCAATGGAACTAGGAGATGCAAAGAAAGAGATCTTAATGGACTAAAGTGGTTGGTTGCAAATGCTAGAGATGGTGCATAGAGGAGTCGCAAGTGCTAGAGATAGTGCATAGAGGGGTTGGAGTGTGCAGTATTCAAAGTTGGAGCAAGCATAGCAAGCATGTGAAGTTATGATTTTGTGAATTGGTGTTTGACAGTTTTTGTTATTCCTTTTATTAGTCTTGAACAGAGAGTTGCAATGATACAATCTCTATTATTCAGACTGGTTAAGCAGTCTTTACTCACGTAATAAGAATCTTCTAGACTGGAAAAGTATGAAGAGTACCGATGCTTGTCAACTTATGGTAAAAGATTAATACTAGGATTTGACTTGTTCATGAGGCAAATGATTAGCATTAAGTTCACTATTCTGAGACACAATCAATTGTATATCCTTGAACCATTAAATCATTGACGTGAAGACATATCTCTAAATTGCTCATCCAGTTTGAGGGAACCAGCAGAACCTTAATAGTTGGTGTTTGGTACAGAAGACATATCAATAAATGTCCAGGTTCTTTCCATCTCCCGGTTCAATTGATGGTAGGTGCAAGGGGACG
Source organism: Erythroxylum panamense (assembly GCA_027123425.1). NCBI lineage: Eukaryota > Viridiplantae > Streptophyta > Magnoliopsida > Malpighiales > Erythroxylaceae > Erythroxylum > Erythroxylum panamense. Next base: position 2,323,530 of record JAOTIZ010000006.1, on the reverse strand, counting down.
AGGGTTATTATTTCCAATTCTAAATTACCAAATAAAAAATCTAGTCTCAAAGCTTCAGCCGTAGCAATTACTGGTGTTGCCAGATCAGTTCATAGTAGTATGCTTAAGTTTATTTACAAATTTTCAGCTGACTTCGCTTATCTGAAACTTTAGACTACCACTGGATTGAGTTCTCTGGAATTGGAAATTGTGGTTGAAGCCTTTGGGCTGAAACAGCTAAGTTCAATCTAACATGTACCTTTTGATTTGATAACTCTTTTCAATAGAGCACTATGTTGTGATTTTAAGTTGACATGCTTCTGAGGTTATACACGAGAATTCTGTTAAGCTTTGTTACAATGCTTATCTCTTGCTTGGATGGCCTTTAAAATATGATCGAGTCTCTTTTAAGACTTTAGAATTTATTTGAACATTTTGCTGCGTATAAGTCCAGTATGGTGGCATTTTCTTTATGTATATATACAATTAGGGCAAGCTAAAGAAGCCATTTGGGTAAACCATATCACTTGGATTAACGGTTAAATGCACCAATTGAAGTATGAAACAGTTGCATTGCTGTAATGCTACCATAGTGTTTGCTTTACAATCTACCTAGTACTAGGCACAAGTGGTTAAGATAGAGCCACGACTTTATACTGTTCCTAACTTTATCTTTCCGATAGTTAATTTATACCCTATAAAGGTAAACATTTTAATCATCATTATCATTGTATGTTGTTTATTTATGTTCTCCTTTGTTGTAAATGGGCGGATTCTCTTCTTGTTATGGGGTTATGGAGCGTAGGGATAGGTAGGGTTGTTATTGATAGTACTTTTCTTACGTGCGATTTCTGTACATGCATTTTGTGATATTTCTATTACATCAATTTTTTCACTTTCTTCTTCCACCATCCTGCATGACATAGGGCCTGCGCTTGGGGACAATGATTCAGACCTTGGATGAGATGTGGATCTGGTTAGCACCATCTTCCTTCCAATTAAGTTATCAGTTATAGGGAAAGTGTTCAGTGGGAAGTGAAGGTAACTAATTTGTCGTCCTGAAAATGCTTAGACATGCAAGGTTTTGAGGGAGGTACATATAGATTGCTCCTGTGTAGTAAATGGCTTGGAAATTTAAGTAAAAGACTACCTATCTTAAAGTTCTTTGATTGTTGTCAAAAAAAACAAAGACTTGGTTGTCCTCTAATGAATTTGCGGAGCTACAACTTTCTTACTCGACCCTTTCTGCACTACAATTTAACCATGATTTTGTGACTTGATGCAGCTGTTCACGTGGAAATGATAATAATTGTATATTATATTAAAGCATTAAGCTTTTAGACAAGGACCCTTGTTCCAATTAACACCGAGAAAGAACTAGGAATGTGTGAATCATGGTAATATGGAGTCCGGATCTTCTGTTCAAGATATGACAGAGTAATCTTGAACAGAGGATCTTGCCTCGGTATGGGACCAAGGTCAATAATTTGGTGCATTCGGGACTGCTATAATAAATACCATCCTTAAATGTCTTTGGTCCAAGAGTTGATGTCGATTTGCAGAATGGGGATTGCTGGGACCAACAAGTTTTGGCATTTTCAAGATCTATGTGCTGTGCTTTATACATACAGCGAGATTTTATCTTTGGAGTTATGGACTTGTATTATTTTTTAATATTTGAGATTTTAATACATTGATTAGCATCTGTTATTTACCCTCTTAATGGAAATCGGTGTGTCTGCAGATTAGGTCACTGATACGAAAATGAAAGTATAATTAAAAACGCTCCTTCATAATAAGTACAGATAAGCTCAAGTTCGTGTTTTCCACTTAGAAACAAAGGAAAAAATTTACAAACGGTTTCTAAACTGATAAACAAACGGAAACCAAAGAGAGTTTGATTAGTCCAAACTCAAGAACTCCTGAACTTGTCATGGTTCATCTCCATCCTGATGATCACAAAGCAAATTTACCACGTTTAAGGGTAACATCTTATAGTATCAATGTCGAATATCCACACGCAGGTTCTCTGCATGGTTGATTGTCCTAATATCAGATTGCTACTTCTTGTTCTGTTCTGCTATTTCTTGTGGATTAACAATGAAACACAGCATCTTATAGTATCAACTCTCGAATATCCATGCATGTTTATACGTCAGATAGATAATTTTTGTACTGAACTTCTTGTTCTCATCGCAGAATCAATCTTAATTAGCCGTACGTCTTATGTGAAATCGGTTTTCTACATGCTTTTTACACTATAAAATGGTCTCATCAGGAAGTAGCTGCTCATCAGATTAGCTATTTCCTTGTCATCAGAAAAACCACAATGAACTACGAGAATTACGACCCTTCTTTTCCTGATCAGCCAGTGGTTGATCTCTACCTCCCCACATGGGCTAACCTGCAAGCTTTCATGTTCAAACCAGCCTTCATATGGGTTGAAGAAGAAGGTGAAGCGTCCAAGTTTTCGTCCCTCACTTATGGTCAGCTCAACGAGTCAGTACAGTCTATTTCCAGTCAGTTTCTTCTTTCACAACAGAGAGGTGACACAGTTCTGGTTCTATGCTCACCTGGGCTTGAGCTGGTTGAGATCATTTTTGGATGTCAAAGAGCTGGCCTTTTGAGCGTACCTATATTTCCCCCTGACCTTTCTTTCTCTAACCAAAATTACCACCACCTTGTTAGAGTCATCTCCCAAACAAACCCTAAAGCTGCCATAGCAGAACCTGAGTACATTGCTAGGGTTCAACAGTATATCTCCTCCTCCTCCTCTTCTAAGAATCTGGAGCTTGCAAAGTTGTTACAGACGGTCAAGTGGATTTCTACGTTTGATGTTAAGAACAAGAAGCTAGTAGGTTCAGGTACGAGTTCTTCTTCCACGTACGGTGGTTGCAAGCCAGACGAAGTGTATCTGATTCAGTACACTTCAGGTGCGACTGGGATTCCAAAACCAGTTCTTGTGACCGCAGGATCGGCTGTTCACAACGTCAGAGTAGCTAGAAAAGCCTATGAACTAGGTCCTCATAGTGTCATAGCATCTTGGTTGCCTCAGTACCACGATTGTGGACTTCAATTCCTGTTACTCACCATTATATCAGGAGCAACATGCGTCTTAGCATCACCTACTGCATTTCTATACAGGCCTAGGCTATGGCTCGAGATGATTTCAGAGTTCAAAGCTACTTGCACTCCTGTTCCATCATTCACGCTGCCACTTGTTGTGAAACGTGGTGGAGTGAATGAAGGAACTCGACCCATAAGTTTATGGAGTATGAAGAATCTAATCCTCATTAACGAGCCAATTTACAAGGTGTCAGTTGATGAGTTTGTTGATTTGTTCAAGCCATTTGGGTTAAACCCGTCTTGCATCTCTCCATCTTATGGTTTGGCAGAGAATTGCACCTTTGTTTCAACAGCTTGGAGAAGCCATACCTGTTTCACCAACATTCCTACGTACAAGAAGTTGTTACCAAGTGCCAGACTAGGTTCTCAGTTTGAAGAATACCAGGAGAATGAGGACATGAACATTGTTGTTGTAAATGAAGCCACCAATGAAGTTCTTAACGATGGACTTGAAGGTGAGATATGGGTGTCATCTCCAAGCAATTGCTCTGGCTACCTTAGCCATCCATCTCTGACACGGGAGATATTTCAGGCGAGACTCCATAACTCGGTTAGCAAATGCTTTGTCCGAACTGGTGATAGAGGAGTCATCAAAGGTAAAGATCGACACCTATATGTGACCGGACGTTGTTCAGATGTAATCAAACTCAGAAACAATCAAGAGGTACACCCTCATTACATTGAAACTGCAGCTCACAACAGTTGTCAGGAGTTCATTAGAGGAGGTTGTCTCGCTGCATTTGAGGTTTCAGGCACCGTGGTTCTTGTTGGAGAGTTGCAAAGAAATGACAAAGATGAAAGGGTTTTGAGGAACATATGTGAAGAGATGAAGAAAGCCGTTTCTAGGGAAGAACAAGTTGAGATTGGCCTGGTTGTTCTTGTAAAATGTGGGAGTCTATCCAAAACAACTTCAGGAAAAATTCAGAGATGGGTAGCTAAACACAATCTTGTCCAAGGAAAGATGAAAGTAGTCACTGAGATGAGATTTGAGAACGATGCTTCTAGTTTTTCTTCTCCAAGCAAAACTACTGATGACAGAACAAACAGAAACCAAACCTTGGCTGCACTTCCAATCACTTCAAAGTCTTCTTCTTCTTCTTCTTCCTTGCGCTCTTCTTTATGAGAACCTGATGGATATGCTTTTCATTTCAGATCATTTGAACAAGTTCCAGATATTGCTTCGTGTGATCAAACCCTATTTGTATAATCAAATTATACCACACTGATGCTTGTTTTTGGCTTTTAACTCGATCCAATAATATGAGATATTGACCTTTAAATATTTTCTTGGTTGCCTTTCATCAAGTTGATACACTGTATATATTTAATCTTCCATATTCAAGGAAGAAGATAAAGCATAAAATGAGTAAAGTATATCTCTATGAATCATGATCTATTCTCTGTATATTGTAACCACAGGGATAAAGTTACTTAGAAACAATGACAAGTAGGGGTGGCAGCATATTAGACCAAGCCAAATACCTTACCAACTAAGGGATTTGAGAGGGCTTAAGGATAAATCATATCGAATTCAAGTGAGTCCAGGACAATATATTTCAACTTAAAACTTTAAGACAGTGAATTATAAGTCTTATTTTTGTATATAACTCACTTCATCCTTATTTTTCTTTTTCATGTGTGACTACTTCACTCTTGAGTTTCCAACACGAACCTAAAATCGAGTTCAAACACTCATTATTGAATTTAATCAAACATATTTTAACTCGATTATTTTGAACCAACTTAGATACTTAAATTCAAGCTCGAGATGGATCAAAATTAAGCTTTTTAGTCATGCCTAATCATAAGCAAGGATTTGACTCTCTTTTCAAACACTCCCAATTAGTGTTGGCAAGATTAGCCCGACCCGATGCAATTCGAAGTCAATAAGTATTGGTTGAGTTGATTGAGTTTCAAGCTAATTTAGAGTTAACTTAAATTTCAAAATTTTTAGAAAAAGATATCATAAAAATATATATTTAATAGGGACCAAACTGACTCGATCAAACTTCGGGTTGTCTAAACTTGATTAGACTCGAGCTTGGACCTAAACCCTATCATTATTTCTAGGCCGGAGCCCAGACTATCCTATGGCCACATCTTGTCCCAAGTAAACTACATGGGCCATGCAAGCCAGGCCTTAGTTAAATTTCTTGAACTTGTGGTCCAACTCATTTTGTGGTCCAGCTCATTTTATTCAAGGCCTGTGTTCACCAACCTCGATAAAAGGGACCCAAGAACAAGCAGCTTTTTTAATTTTTTATTTTTTATGGTTAATTAATTGACTATTTTAGGAGGGTCCCAATTATGAGAAGGCGCCTTTAAGTCATCCACTCCTAGACTAATCCTTACTCGTATCGGGTCAGCCCGTAAGGGGCAAAGTGCTGGCCAAATAGATTTCTCCATTCTCAAGACTCGAATTCGAGACCTCTAATTAAAGAATGAGAGTACTGAACCACTCACACCAACCTATTCAGTTATTTTTTTAATTTTTCTTATACGAATAACTCTAAAACTGATGCACCCCCAGAAAAAAAGATCTAAACTTGATTCGACCCTGTTATAATTGTAGACTGAGAGTTGCAGAGAATCAACTTCACAAGTCTAAACAATTATGGAATTGAACAAAAAAACAGTGCTTGAAGAGAAAAGGGATGAAAAAGAGGGGATGCAGTAGAGGAATAAGAGGTCAGATCATGAGTAAACTTTAAAAAAACATATACGAAAATGAAGTGAAAGGAGACAGAAGGCAGGACTCAGGACGCAGGCTTTTTCTGACAATAGGTTTTGAGAATCTATTGGTTGAAGTTATACTCCTATGTAACATGAACAGTAAAATAGATAGTAGGAAGAGGTAAGTAAGGAAGTACCACTACCAAAGCCGAAGACAAAAGAGAAAGGGGACAAATAAAGCCATTCATTGCATCACAGGAAGTCAAGCTCAAGCATGGCGTTGCAGCAGCCATGGAATTCCCCACCTTAGCCTTTTCTTATCAACCTCTTGGGAGCACATCTGCTACTCCCCAGTTCACTTGCTGTATTCCGTTTTGTTTTTAACATACTAGCCATCTAATTTATTATAATATATGACTAAAATTTATTTAGACACAACAGACATAATAAGGGCATCTCCAATCATTCTAAATTTGGTATAAAATAGAATATTCTTCGCATCTTTTTACACCAAATTTGGTGTTGCTCCAACCATTTACACCAACTTTTTACACCAAGATTTTTACAAAGAATATACCACAATAATTGTGGTTATATTAATTTATATTTATATAATCACAATAATTTTGTTATTAACTAAATTAATTTATATTTATATAACCACAATAATTTATTTATTAACTACAATATTAGTCTCGTTTTAAACGTCTCAATGAGATCTTTGTAATGATATATTTTGTGTAAAGTAATAAATAAATTAAATTTAATTATTTAGTCAATTATGTAAATAAATCAATTTGTGAAAGGGATATAAAAGAAAAAGCATAAAAAGTACATGGGTTAAGTTGTCTTTTACCAAATTTGGTGCAATGAATAGTATCACACCAAATTTGGTGTAATACTATTCATTGCACCAAATTTGGTGGTACATTTGGTGTCTTGGTTGGAGA
>JAOTIZ010000006.1:2301825-2312560 GCA_027123425.1 Erythroxylum panamense | reverse complement strand
ATTTAAGAAGGTTCAATAGTATGCAATCTTATCTATAATTAATAGAGAGATTGTTTCTAAATGACCCATGTGAAAAAGAGAGAAAGCGAGAGAGAGGGAGAGAGGGAGAGAGAAAAAGAAAAGAAAAGGAAAAAAAGAAAAGAAGATAATAATAATAAGAAGAAGAAGAAGAAGTTGAAGAAAAGGATGAAGATGTAGGAGAAATTAAATACTAATTATATTAATAATTTGAATATAAGTATTAATAATTTGAATAATGACGATGATGATGATGATTAATACTCTTATTTAAAAAATTAGAAAATTAAAAATATTCATCACAATGCCTCAAGTCAGATTTAAATTAATATTAATAAATATATAAAGATTTTATAGTATCTCAAGTAATAATTAAAATTAAAGAAATTTCTTACAAACTCAAATAATTTAATAGATACACAAAATATTTAAAGAAAATATACTTTATAAATTACCATAAAAATAAAATTTTAATTACACTATAAATGAGTTGGAAAAATACTAGGAGAAATGTAAAAAATTATAAATTTCACATTGAGAAAAAATAAAATATTAATTAATTTAATTTTAGAAAAATAAATTATATAATTTTTTAATTTTTAACATTTTAAATTTTCGGTAATTAAAATATGGATTTTATTTTGTTTTACATATAAACATGCGGTCAAGTCTAGGCCTTGTGGTGATGATCCAATGAGAGCCCCATAAGAGTATCAAAGCTTGTCTATGGTGTGGCCAGAGCCTTGGTGTCGGCCCACTATGCTTGATGCTCTAGGACTGGAGCTGCCTCAAGAAGCCATTAACAGGTATAGAGTAATAGATTTCAGATTCTGAGACGAAACTTACGTTTTCCCATTTCATCATCTTTAACTATTTATGTTCAAGAAATACAGAACGGAAGAGGATCAGAAACTGCAAGTTTAGCAGACAAAAATGTCGTCCAGTAATGGACCTTTCATTTATTCAGATAGACGTACAAAAGGTTCACATCAGAAGAGAAAACACCCTTTCTTCTTCTTTACGTATTGGAAATGATAGCCAAAACCATTATAAGAACAATCCTCACAGTAACGAACCTTTTTAAGATTATGGAGGAGGAATACAAAATCTCAAGCTGCTGGTGCCTGAGCCGGTGCCTGAAATGGTGATGATGCTGCTGCCGGCGACGAACTTCCCGAGTTGATACCGAAGTTCCTGGAATCAAACGTCGAACATTATGATAATCCCATAAACATATGATAATTTTGCATTAATATAGAGAACTTACTCCAACTTGGTTTTGAACCAGTCAGTCCACGAGGTGCTCTCGCCCTTGTTTTCCTTCGCCAACTCTTCGTCAGGGGCTTTGCCGCCCATTGCTTCCCTCAGCTTCGAGGAAGCTTTGCTTAAATCTAACTGATTCAGAACCTTACCATTGGAGCTATCTTCATCGGCGAACACGGATTGGATTGACACCAACACAACCATTGAAACAACAAACACAATCGCTATCTTCGCCATCTTTTTTTTTTTTCTCCCTTAACAACCCTCCGGCTTTCCTTTTTCTTTTTTTTTTTTTGTTCTTTTAAGTGTTGAAAGATTATCAACTTATTGAATGATTTGTGATCAGTTCGATTGTTCTTATTTATAGTGTTTTGGGGAGAGCTACATGAGGACAAGGTCTGGTTTTGTTAACGTAATGGCCGTTTGTTTCGCGGTAAAATATGCATTTAACTTGTCAACGGCTGACACTTAGTTTCTTCGGCTTTAATTGCGGTAGGAACACTAATTAGTAATTAGTATCCTAAATCCTTGTCAAAGAAGCACTTAACAAGCAATGAAATAGGCTATTTTCAATAGAGTATCGCAACTCTTTGCCTTGTTATGTTGTTTCGCGTGTTAAACACTTATCAAGGCTCGTTAATGCTGGTATGATTTTGCTATCTCAAACTTAAAAAGTCTTAACACTTGTCTACTATAACTATATCGGTTAAGTTGCTAACTTATAATTATATCGGTGTTAGGAGCTGTTTATTTTGGTTCTGTTAAATAGAAGTCCTATTCTTTAGGAAGTCCTATTCTTTGGGATTGTTAGGATTTTTCTGCTGTATTTTTTCTTTTATCGTTAAGTTTCTTCTTGTAAGGCTATATATTGCCAGGACTGATTTCAATAAAGTAACTTGAAAATCCAATTGTTTGAGTTCTGGGTTCTAAGTTTACTGCTAAACCTTAACAATCGGTGTGCGATTAAGGGTTGAATGTCTAATTACCAATGATTAAAAGGTTTAATCGGAGCTATGTACCGTAGAGCGTTGCATACGATCGAGTAATCGTGTGAAACTTTTTTCTTTGTAAAAAAAAGTTTAATCGGTTCTATAAAAGTTATATAACTTTTTTATTTGATTTTTAATTTTTTGGTTCAATTTACTTTAACAACTTTTGATGTTAAAAATTAATCAATTTATTAATTAATTAGTCAATTTTATAAATTATAAATTCTTATAAACAAAAACAAATCTATTAATTTTCATTTAACAATTTCTTTTTAAATTAAACTTCAAATTCTTTTATAAGTAAGTACAATCTTTTTCAATCATATTTTAAAATTTTAATTTTATTTAATCTTTAACTTATTTTATGACAATCTAATTTTGGTTGAACCTTTTAAACTTTAAAACTCTCGTCTTATCGATTTAATTTCAGCATTGCTAATTATAAACTCAAGTATAGTCCTATATAAAAATAAATAAATAAATATTATTTTAGGGTGTAAAATATGAAGTAGATATTAATGTAATTAGGATTTTTTTAAGTTGAAAATATTTAGTTACGAGAATATAACCTTCAAAAAATAGAATATAATATCTCTTGGATGACCAGCCTTAAGCCATAAGAGAGGTATCATCATCTTTGATTTAGTTTCATAATCTTTTGTTATTAAAAATTAATTAATTAATTAACCAATTTTCTTAAATTAATCAGTTTTTATAAACTAAAATAAACTGAGTAATTTTTATTTAACAAAATATTTTTAATTAAATTTTAATTTTTTCCAATGGGTAAGAATAATCTTCTTTTTAATAACGATCGAATACCGATTGAATCTTTTAAACCTTAAACTTCTTATTTTATCAATTTAAATTTTGAGATGGTTATCATTTTTATTCCGGTTATTTTGAGTCAAAAAGATTGGAGAATGACTGGATTATAGAACATGTAATATTTCATAGCATTAATATTGAAAGTAAAGCTTAAACACAGTGGAGTCACACTTGTTGATTATTACTTATCTGATTACACTTTAACAGCAGCAGATTAGAAAAGGATCAACACCCAAGAAGCAAGCAAGGAGTGCTAGATGTTCTTCCACTCTGATTCTTCATTGCAGCTTTAGATTCTTCATGAGCCTGTGGAGTAAAACAGCATAGTACTGGTTAAAGAAATTAGTTTTTAGCTCCTAATTGTTATCCAATGATCACAGTAATTTTATGTAGATATATATAATGCTTCGTGTCTAAATTAAACAATTTAATTCGAATTTGAAAGTGATAAATAGGAAAATAATTAATTAAACAACAATTATAATCTTTTCATATATTTCATAAAAATTTTCAGTTGCTATCAACTTTTTGATATAGGATTTAACACTTATATTATATCACACATAAAATGTCATAATACATATTTTTAATTATTTGTTTGTTATTATTATATTTATTGTATTATTGTATTATTATATTTTATTTATATGTATTTTTATATTTTATTATTAATATCTTTATGCTTATTTCTATTTTTACTTCTATTTTTATTACTTTATTATTTTAATATGTATCTTTTATTAATTTTTCATTTCATTTCATTTTTTATTCATTTAGTATATATATATATATATCTTTTTTTTCACACGACTTTATGATAAGCATTCTCTCTACTAGTTAAAATTAAGAGTACATATTTCTGTACCTTTACAACTTTTTAAATTTTGTATTTTATATATTTCAAAATATAGTAACTATGAAATCTCGTTATATAGCTTAAGCTGTTGTGTGAGACTAACTTAATTGGTTTTATATATTCACTAAGACACTCCCTCAAGTGAAAGCTTTTTGGACTTGAAACTTGCACAAGTTCACTCAACCTTACGCTGAATAATCGGTAGATAGTAGGATTTGAACTCATGACCACTTAGTCACAAAACCTCTGATACCATATTAAATAACCGTTTTATCATGATAGTTTAAGCTGTTGTGTGAGGCCAACTTAATTAATTTTATATATTCTTTAACAAAAAGAAAGAACCTCTATGTTAATTAAGGATAAAACTATACACTACTAGACTTCTCAAAATTTTGCATCACAGGGAGACTAAGTGTTGTTGTTTCGTTATAAAAGGAAAGATTATATTAGCCGACCTACAGCAGGTTGGCTGCATATCAGGTGATTAATAGAAGTCAAACATACAGACGAATGTGAATTTTAACTAACATATGGTATTGCCTCCCAAAATACTTCTTATAATGTAAGTTCCAACACATTGAATTTTGAATTAAGGAGAATTGTTTTAATATTAATGTCAAAACAATACTAATTTAAGTTTGATCGAACCAATTTCGATGCCAAGCTCCAAATGATATGACCTTGTGCATCTGATCTAAAACAGGTAGGATCAGGATTAGATTTCATGTGGCGTCTTTCCTGAGGAAGAAGATAGATTGTACAATATTTATATATCACTTATTTCAGGACTATTGGTCGGTGATTGTGTGCAATTCATCTACTAGACAAATAAAGCAAGTGGATGACAAGATAATCATGGGAAACCTAAGTCTTGAACTCCCAGAACTAGATTACTAAATGCACTCAACTAATAATAAATTTTAATGTTAAAAATAAAGATAATTGTATTATAATTAAGTTTATTATATAAATGATTATGAGTTATATTTTCTAAAATTTAAGAATTAAATATGTTTAATTTAATTATATGTTAATGTATAAATCATCATCATCATTAACACTTGAAGTGAATCATACATAATTAACTCATATTTTGTGTCATCTATAGATTAACATCATCATCATCATCATCATTAACAACAACAACAACAACAACAACACTAGGATTAACATCATCATCATCATCAACAACAACAACAACAACAACACTAGTATAAAACTCGTTGAAGTGCAAGATATGAAAAAGTCTAGTAGTACACAATACTAGCCTGATTAGTAAGTAGAGAGACAGAAATCAACATAAAATATAAAGAACATAGAGATTCAGCATTTATAAGTATTAGTAATACACTACCTCTGGCCTTCAACAACACATCTACTATTGCTTCCTGTTGTCTTGTAGTTAGGTAATGGAGCTTTCCCAGAATCGATATACATTACATCTCGCACAAGACGATCGTAGTGTCTCTTTACCTCTTCAGCAGATTTGCCACCCACAGCGTTGGCCACATTTTGCCAGCGATCAGGAGTTTCCTTGTCATAGATAGCCAATGCCTTCTCAAAGCGCTTGTTCTGCTCGGGAGTCCAACCATGTGATAATGCGAAACAGCTTGATGACATATCCATTAAAAAGAGATAACAGTTAGGGGTAACAGAGAAGGTGATCGGTATGGAAAAGTTTTGAGAATATTAACCTTAAAAAGGTTTACGATGACTGTGTGAGAAAGGAATGTGTAGTGTGTCGGAGACAAAAGAAGGTTTTGAAAGAAACAGAAAAGTGAGGACTTGGCCCAGACAAGGAGGCGACTCAGGTCAAGAGATGGTATGGGAAAGAGACTGAAGTGGCTGCTCCTTATAAGCAGGAGGGAAGAGGCCGGTGGGGTTATGCAAGTTGGCGAATACTTTTATGCAAGATGTGATTCGCTTACGTTAACTTTTACCGCTATCATAATCTCATATCAAAAAGAGAGTAACTCTTGGTTTCAGCGAAGTCGTAGATTTAAATTGCTCTTATATACATGGCTGTTTAAAATTTAAGACTAAAGTTTTACCTTTTGTAAGGAATTTATTTGGCTTGAAGATAGTCTGAGAATGGATGGCTTAAAGATAGTTTCTTATAGTTGGGACCCTCCTAAGATACCTCGTGAGCAACCGAAAAAAATATATTTATAAAATTATTTAAAAAATTAGGGATAATAAATTAGAGAGTTTCAAAATTTTTTAAAATTTTTTATTTTAATATCTAATTTTTAAAAAAATTGAATAGTTATTCAAATTTTTAAATTTTCAATTTAAAATTTTATTTAAATCGATATTTGGTTATTGTGGTTGATATAACCAATATTTTAAAAATTGAACTGATTTAACAGCGAAAACTTTGAACCAACCAAATTTTCAACTCAATTTAGTTTAATAATTTTTGTTGTTAAAAATTGATCAATTTATTAATTAACTGACCAATTTTTACAAACTAATATATTTTTACAAGCTAAAATAAACCAATTAATTTTTATTTAACAGTCTTTTTAATTAAACTTTAATTTTTTCGATAAATAAGAATATTCTTTTTCAATCACTTTTCAAAAATTTTAATTTTATTTAAATTTTAATATGTTTTACAACGATCTAATATTAATTGAATCTTTTAAATATTAAATCTCTTGTTTTATTAATTTAATTTCTGGGTTAGTTTTAAAACATAGTGACCATATGAGAAGAGAATCTTTATCAAAGTTCCAACTATTTATAAAGCTCTCTTTTCCCTGTCCTTTTATAATATCATCAGCAAGTGGATTTCTGGAAGAATTGTGACCAGCTGGTCAGGATTAGATCCTGATTCCAAGTCACAAAAATGAACAACAATCAGTTATTCTGCCTTCTTTTTAGTGCTACTGTAATTTTCTTGCCTGCTAACTGATATGATCAACTTGCGTAAATATACTCTTTTTAATTACTCCTTATTTCTTGGCCACTCTTTTTTCCCTTTTGACCTTTGCTTTTATAATTGGGAACCAAAAAAGGAAACAGAAGCTCATAGCTAAGTTACTGAGGCATTAAGTAAAAAAATCACACACCAATTGAAACATTAACTTGTTAGTTAATTATAACAAGAACCTTAACGATGCATCATCAACCAGCTGCTGAATTACTCGAACAAACTCCTCCATATTTGAACAAACTTCGGAAACTTTCGATCAACCATTATAAAAATTGAATACTTTTATGTTGTTAACATCTTTTTGCGTCTTTCTTAATACATAAATCTCTTAACGGGTCAGAAAAACTGAACATACACAAACTTACTTAAGCAAACAGCAATAACCTTAACGAGACCCTCTATTATAGATTCAATATATAATCGGCCTACACTAATTAGAGTCTATTTTTCGCTAAGCTTCGGTTCATTTAACATGTACTACCGGCAACTATTTGTTCTCACCTTGTACTGCAAAAAGAGTTCCGATTCCTTCCTCAATGTTCTTAATCGTTTTAGAATCATTTGCTTTTTGAACAGATTATTAAGTGTATTCAAACTGCGAATTTTACAAATATTGAAAGGGATTATCAATCCTGACCTTATCTAGCTGCATCGAAGAATGTTAGACAGTAGTAGGATCTGATAAACGTGAGATGCATTTTCTGGAGATACTGTGTCAGGTTTCTGTGTAGGAGTGGTAGTTTACTTCCGCCTATACTTAAACGACTCGAATTCCTGTCAGGTCAGATTCTACCACCGTATTGATTCCTGATTTTTGTTCTGAGTTATGACCTCATTTTTCATATAAAATCAGTTTGACTTTTTATTTACAAATTATGAACTAAGCCAAATACAATATTTAAAAAATCAAACTGAAAGTTAAGTTAGTAAGTTAGGCAGTTTAAAATTTAAAAGGTTTAACTGATATCAGGCTATCATAAGATCGGTTAAAAATTAAATATATTTAAAATATAATTAACAAATTATTTTTACTAATTGAAAATTTCGTAGTTTAATTTAAAAAAGGATGTTAAATAAAATTTAATTAATTCACAGAACTGATCAAATAATTAATAAATTGGTCAATTTTTAACAATAAAAGTTACTAAAGTAAATTAAACTGAAAAATTAAAAACCAAACCAAAGAACCAATTAGTTCAGAACTTTTATAGTTAAATTAGCTAAATCAGTTGAATTTTTTAATCATGATTATTTAGGAAATGAATCATTATTCTTGTAATTATTATAATTGAGGATTATACCAATCTTAGAGTCTGAAAATTTCCTGAAAATAAGACATTTCATGGCCATAACTTTGAAAAATATAGTTGATTCGAGTTGGTATGGGTAGAATCTCTTAAACTCGAGCCTGATTCAAAATTCTATTAATTCAAATTTAATCCGTTAATTCAAATTAAGTCTAAATTGCCGTATTTAATTATAAGCTATTGAACAAATTACGATTTATCCAACAAACACTTTAAATTTTTTTTTGGTTAAATTCAAAGGTGATTTTTATTTTTATAAACTCACCATATAACAAGTAAATCTCAAATTTCACCTAATGTGAATATAATTATAAATAATATGAACATGATTATAACAAATTATGATAATAAAATATAACAACCTAATTAACCTAATTTCTAGGAAAATTTAAGGAATCTTTGGCCAATGCCAATGAAATTGGCATTCTATTGTTGAATCTACTTCAAGAGCAAGACGATATTTCCACTCGATGGAATGTTCCAAAAGATAAGCAGTTGACTCTTGAGGTTCACATTGTGACCAATTATAATAAAATTTATCCTTTTGGAGGAATATATATTATTTGTTTATAACATGTTGACAGGTAAAAGATCCTAACCATGACTTAATTTTTGATTTTATTGGAATAAAATCTGATATGTTTCTTTGCCCCTTTGAAGTTGATAAGATGCATGAGGACGAAGAAGGGAATATGTGTTGAGTGCGATTAAACAGGAGCAAATGGAATCTTTTATTGTTTCTTGTTATGGATGTTCGTCTACATTTATGGCAAGGATTGGTAGATGCTTGATGATGTTTGCTTACCATTGAAGAAGTATCTTCTGCTTAGAAGTTCTAAGCATGATTCCAAATTTGAATTGTCTGACGGACTTATTATTATTATTATTTTTTTGGTTACTTACGATGTATATTAGAAGGGTCTTAACTATAAGAAGACACCTTTAAGTTATCTATATTTAGACTAATTTCTGCTCGAGCTGGATAGGTCTCTTGTCGGAAGCAAAACTCTGTCCTAAAATTTTAAACAACTGCATACATACTTAAAACAATTCTAAGCATGGTTTCAATCTTTTAAGAAAATTTGAGTCCAACTAGAGGTTGGATTGAATTCAAACTATCATAGTCCAAATCCAAAGTTTAGTGGACCTTAAGGCTCTGTTTAGTTGAAGGGTTAGTAATGTAACAAGATGAAACGTAACACGCTTCTGTCGTTTAGTTGAGAATTTTATAATGGAATGAAACGGGATGAGATAGAGCGAAATGTTTCATGTTATGTTCTATTCCATCATAAACAATAAAAATAAGGAACCTTCGATTCGAGAGATTAAAGATTGAACGTAAACTAATAAATATATACTACCTAATATACCCTCAATAATTTTTCTTAATACTATTTATTTATTTTAATCCTAACCTCCCTTTTGTCTATACTCATTTATTACACTACCTAATATACCCTCAATAAATTTTCTTAATACTATTTAGTTATTTTAATCCTAACCTCCCTTTTGTCTATACTCATTTATTACAGTCCATAAAAATTGAATATAATTAATAATATTTGTATTATTTCTCCTTATCCTACTAATAATATTTTTATATTATTAATATTAAATTGTATATAATTAATAATAAAATAATATAGTTTAATAAAAAATTTTATTAATGAAAATATAAAATATATAAAAATTATTCTTTAATTGTTTGTATATATTTCTATATAAATAAGAACATAAATAAATTATTTTAAATATAAATCACATATAATAGAATAAAATAAATTTATTAAATAATTAATAATAATATTTTTATATAATTAATAATAGATTGTATATAATTAATAATAAAATAATAAAACTTTTATTTTTTATTATTTTTTAATAAAATATAAAAAATTATTTGCCACGATTGTGACTTGAAATGTGACTTTTTAATTAAACATAATTTCTATTTTAAAATCATAACGTTAAACTTCCTGTAACAATCATTTTAATATCAGGGGTATAATAGTCGTTTATTATACATTTCATTTCATTCTATCCATCTTCTAAATAATATTTCACTGTATTATATTATGAACTCTTTCATCCCTTCAAGCAACTTTTGACTATATTACATTTCATTCCGTTACAAACTGTTCCGTTCTGTTTCATTCTATCCTAAACAGTAAAAATAAGAAATCTTTGATTCGGTAGGTTTAGGATGAAATGTAAACTAATAAATACATACTACATAATATACCTTCAATAATTTATTAAATACCAATTATTTTTTGTAATCCTAACCTCTTTTTCCCCATACTCATTTATTACGATCCACATAAATTGTACATAATTAATAATATTTTTATATTATTTCTCATTACTCTAATAATAATATTTTTATATTATTAATAATAAATTGTATATAATTAATAATAAATTAATAAAATTTGTATTAATGAAAAATATAAATATAACAAATTATTCTTTAATTATTTGTATATATTTATATAAAAATAAAAATAAAAATAAATTATTTTTAAATATAAAT
>JAOTIZ010000006.1:2242191-2261861 GCA_027123425.1 Erythroxylum panamense | reverse complement strand
CGGGGAATGAAGAGTAAGAGTGTGTGAGTGAAGTAGGGTTCCTAAGAGGCGTGAGCAGTAAGACCCGTGGAAGCCTAAGAAGGGCGTTGAGGGGTGTAAGTCTCCAATAAATGCCACACAGAAAGCCTAGTGACGGAGTACCTGAAGCCACAGCAAGAAGAACAAGAACAACTCATGTCAATTGAGTCCAGGATCTTATGATCCAATAGATGACAATAACAAATTAGGACAATGTCTATTGCACAGATTGTTCTTCAAAAAGCAATGTCTGTGACAAAAGTCTCTATTATCTAATGAATTGTCCCTTCCATCTAGCATATCCAACTTTGAACAATTTGCCAGATCCCAATGGTAATCTTACAAAAGCACCAACAACAGCTTGAAAATTTTCAAATTCTTTCCGTTCAAACAACAAGGTCATGAAACCTGAGAGTGGTAAGAAGGATTCTTATGTATACCAGAATTTGAACTCGGGAAGACGACGAATGAAGGGTCTGAAGTCGTCCGATCCTTTAGTTGGCAGAGACGCCCCATCCATAACTTCAAGCTCTGGATCAACCTTTGGTGACAGAAACCCAATCAACAGATTCAGTATATAAATTCCAAGACCATAGGACACAATGTAAAACCCTTCTGCATAGTAAACCCGCAACACGTAAATAGTTGCAGCAGCAACAGTTCCTAGCCACCTATGGATAATATGTGGAGTAGATCGATCAAGATAGTATTGAAATGCCCTCGAGAATTCACTTTTCCATTTTGCCAGAGGTGCCACTGTGGAGTTAACATCGCCCCCAACTCCTTCCATTAACGATCAAAATTCTGCCTGCACTGTACCAAAAACAACGGAATCAAACTCGTGCCAAAGAGTGTCAGGATGAAAGATTGAATTTTACGAGTACCAAGAAGAAAAGAAAGAATTTTTATACTGCCCATCTCTTTATTTTCTTATCCCAGCAATAAAGATATCTCGGGAACATTGCAATAACAAGTTTTCAGAATCTAACATGTCATCTTTTTCCCTAATTTTTCCAAGAAACCAAACAGCTCCTGAATATTGACATCTACCTGATCGTTTGCTTATTCTGTCATCGATAACCAAAGAGGGAAATGATGGATCACGATGAGATTAAATGTTAGAACAAGAACATTAATTACTTACCTTCGAGATTTTTTTTTGGGAAAATAGAGAAACAGTGATTGCTATCTTTTGGATGCAAATTGATTAAATCTTCGAATTGTTACAATAACTGAAGAATCATGTCAACCAAGTATTTTGCACTAGACAAATTCTATATGCTAGACTTGATTGAGAGAGTATAAGTAGGAGAATTTAAACACATGACCTTCTGGCTTGTACCCTTCCACTCCACCAAGCCGATCATCACCTCAATGCGCGAGTTAATAAAAATTACAAAACTAAATTGGTTGAATTATAAAAGCTTTATACAGATTTTTTAATTTTTAATTTTTTACTTTAATTTATTTTAATAATTTTTATTATTAAAATTTTATCAATTTATTATTAATCGATTAATTTAATAAATTAATAAATTTTTATAAAATAAAATAAATCAGTTAATTTTTATTTAACGATCAGAATAGTAGATAAGCATAATTCCCACGCTAAAATAGCACGCACAACTCGAAAAATGGTGACCAAAATTTTGCCACATATCAGGTATAAGCAGAACTTTACAATATATCAGGTATATTTGTTCTGCTATTTTTTTAATAACTTTGTTTTAAAATGATATAATGAAGATCTATAGTTTTTTGTATTATTCTATTTAATTATTTATTACTTTTTTACATCTTTTATATTTATTTAACTTTTTGTCATATCTTCGTGTCACATCTGTATGTGAGTATACCGAAAACAACCTCTCTATTATGTAGAAGTAATGTTGCGTACTATCAGACCTCCCTAGACTTCGTTTTTTTACAAGACTTCGGACTGGTATGTTGATGATGAATATCTTTTTTTCAATTAAATCTGTTGAATCTTTTAAACTTTAAATTTCTTGTTTTTTCAGTTTAACTTTTAGTCTAATTTTTAAAATATTGATATTTAAGCATTTTGTTATTTGCACATTTCTACGAGTCTAACTTAAAAGGGTTTTAGAAGAATAATAATTTATAAAATATATATTTTTGATAAGTTATTAATAATAAGATTAATGGTAATTCCAAACTTCACTTTCTTTCTTAAAAAGAATTTTATTTATTAAAACAGTTTTTATTGTATTATTTATAAATTTTATCATTTAAAACTAACATGTTAAAAATAAAAACATTAAAAAATGATATCAACCTTATACAAATTGAAGTTTATGACTTTTAATTAGCGGATTAGATGAAATGGTTAAGAATGCATGCGTTCACGAAGAACTAAAGAAACGTTTCACACAATGTAATTACTTCTTTTTTATGTTTTACTATAATTATAAATAATCACAATTTCAATCCAAAATTATTGCATATTACAATATAAAATATTTCACCTAATTTTAAAATTCTAACTTGACCAATTTCAAATTAACGGATTAAGTTTGAATTAATTAAACTTTAAATTAGGTTGAGTTTAAGTATCAATTGAAAATTTCAAGTTTGAATTAATTAAAATTTAAATTAGGCTAATTTTAAATATAAGTTCAAAACTTAACAATTTGATTCGAAGTTAACAGTTTAATTTGAAGTAATTTAATTTTTTAAGTTTTAAGTCAAATTTAAACTCAAAGTTTTAGCTTGAAGCTCGGGAAAAAAATTTATTTATTTTATTTGCTTATTTTAAGATAATAATTATATAATTTTAAGCTTAATACGACTTATCGATGAACAAACTGGTAATCGCTTATTAGAGAGCTTTTAGTGAGAAGTAAAAATTATATATATTCTGTCTCTCATTAACTGCAGTAGCTGGTACATATACATTAACAAATAACAGAGCTGCGCTAACGAACTAAGCAGCTAACTATACAACGATGTTACTTCTATACTCCCCCCTCAAGTTGGAGATGGGGAAGAAACCAAGTCCAACTTGACAGCAAAAATGTTAAACTGAGGAGCTGCTAAAGACTTGGTAAAAACATCAGCAAGCTGGTCATGGGTGGAAACATATTGTGGAAGAACAAACCCTTCCTTAAACGTATTCTGCATGATA
Organism: Erythroxylum panamense; assembly: GCA_027123425.1. NCBI lineage: Eukaryota > Viridiplantae > Streptophyta > Magnoliopsida > Malpighiales > Erythroxylaceae > Erythroxylum > Erythroxylum panamense. Next base: position 2,258,698 of record JAOTIZ010000006.1, on the reverse strand, counting down.
TGACAATCGATCTCTAGGTGTTTAGTACACTCATGAAAGACGGGATTAGTGGTGGTGTGGAGAGCCGATTGATTATCACACCAAAGATCAATTGGAAAAGGAATTGTCACCTTGAAATCCTGGAGCAAAGACGCAAGCCATTGAAGCTCACACACTGCGGTTCCCATACTACAATATTCAGCTTCACAACTTGATTTAGAAACGGTAGTCTGTTTTTTACTCTTCCAGCTGATCAAGGAATTTTCCAATAAAACACAATACCCACTCACTGACTTCCGAGAAATAGGACAGGACGCCCAATCACTGTCACAATAATAGGACAACTGCTGACTACTTGCACTGCTATAAAACAAGCTCTTCTCTTTAGTACCAGCAAGAAAATGCAGAACGTGCAGAACACCATCCCAGTGAGCTTTCGTAGGTGAAGCTACAAATTGACTAAATTGTTGAACACTAAAAGTAATGTCAGGTCCAGTCATATTCAGATAAAGCAATCTCTCAACCACCCTCCTGTATCTGTCTGCATCTTGGAACAATTCACTATGCTCATCAAACTTATGATTTCGAGGTAAGGGTGTAATAGTAGCATGACAATCAGCAAGACCACAATCAGTAAGAATATCCTGAAGATATCTCTTTTGAGAAAGAAACATATCTGCAGGAGTTCGAATGACCTCAACACTAAGGAAATATTTAACAGTTCCCAAATCCTTGATAATGAAAACAGAATGAAGAAACTTCTTTACATTAACAATATCAGCTTCAGAAGTTCCCCCAATTAAAACACCATTCACATAGACTAAGAGAGCAAGAAAACCACATTTGTTTGTCATGGTAAACAAACATGGATCATGGATAGACTGAGAAAAGCCAAAATTCAAAATTTAAGTAGTAAATTCATAATTCCATTCCCTAGAGGCTTCTTTCAACCCATACAAAGATCTTTTCAGTCTACAAACATCACCTGGCCCAGCTTTGGTGTAACCTTATGGTGGAAGCAAATAAACCTCCTCCTTTAAATAACCATGCAAGAAGGCATTATTGATGTCTAGTTGATGGACAAACCAGTGTTGCATAGTAGCCAAGGCAAGAAAAGTCCTTACGGTAACCAATTTAGCAACAAGTGAAAAACTATCAAAGAAATCAATACCTGCGGTTTGAGTATATCCTTTTGCCACTAATCTAGCTTTATATCTCTCCACATCTCTATTAGAAGCAAAATTTACCTTGAAAACCCACTTGGAACCGATAGTCTTCTTTCCTTTGGGTAATTTGGTGAGCTCCCAAGTTTGATTACCAACATTTGCCATAAAAGCCGTATAAGTAGGAGAAACATCATACCTAACAGTAGAATATGATGAAATACCGCAGGTCACATAATCCTGCATCCACACTGGTGATCGACGTTGTCTTAAACTCTATTTGATATGTGTTGCAGGAATAATATTGTTATTCAAATGCTCAACGATCTCCTCTGATGCAGATGTACCATGAACTTGATCAACAATCTCAGCTGAATGTTCAAGATCTGCAACAACAGGTGGTCTTCCCTCAGCCTCCATTACACCAGAAACACCTTCATTAAACGTACCCCTTTCGAAATTATTAACAGTCACATCATGCAAATTCCAAGCTAGATTGGAGACGCCAACAGTGCTATGAGAACAATTCTGGTCTACCTCAACAAAAGGAAAACATGCTCATAAAATACCACATCTCTTGAGCTGAATACCTGATGTGTTTCTAAGTCATACAATTTGTATGTTTTTTTTCCCACTGCATACCCTACCATCACACACTTAGTGGCCCTTGCCTCTAGCTTATCCTTCTTTGCAGTTGTGTTGGTAGCATAACACAAACAACCAAAAACCTTCAACCTGTCACAATCTGGTGTCGTGTGATATAACAATTCAAAAGGGGATTTCCAATCAAGTACTGCAGTGGGTAATCGGTTGATAATATAAGAGGCAGTTAAAATTGCCTCTCCCTAGAAGCCGTTAGGTATCTTTGCCTGAAATAATAATGCTCTGGCAACCTGCAACAAATGCTTATGCTTCCTCTCCACGATCCCATTCTGCTATGGAGTATAGGGACATGTATGTTGGTGCATGATACCCTTTGTAGTAAAAAAACTACTGCAAGTGTTATTTACAAATTCTGTTCCATTATCTGACCTTATTTTCTTGACTTTAACACCAAATTGGTTTTCTACCATAGTGATAAATCTTGGCAAGACTACTGGTACTTGAGACTTATACTTGAGCAAAACAGTCCCAGTGGCCCTGCTAAAGTCATCAACAACAGTTAGAATGTAATGATAAGAATCAATACTTGCCTGTTTATACGGACCCCAGACATCAGTATGTAAAAGCTCCATTACTTGTGTTGCACGAACAGAACCACCAACTGAAAAAGGAAGCCTCTGTTGCTTCGATAAATGACACATATCACATGGAGCAATTAACTCTTTTATACCAATACACGTAATAAGTTTCATCACTGTGAATGAAGCATGACCAAGTCTCAAATGCCAAAGGACATCATCTTTATTTAGTAAGGAGTGTGAAATACAAAAATTGGAAAGTATATTTTTAGAGTACAAAGTACTATCAATCCTATTTATTGGTATGGTGTCTACATAAGCTTTCACATAACCATTTATTACAGAGGAATCAAAGGACTTTGGGGTAAGAATGTACAAGGTTCCTACCACCACTCCCACAACAATGATGCTGCTACTCTTCAGGTCCTGTATTAGACAATGTGAAGGAAAGAAAGTTAGGAAAGTGTCAGCAGTGTTGGCTAGTTTATTCACGGATAAAAGGTTGAACTTGAAAGAAGGTAGATACAGAACATTCTCAAGAGTAAGTTTTGGGTGTAAGATCACATGGCTGACATGACTAACCATGGTGGTACGAAAATCAGGTAATTGAACAGGCACAGGATTCTCAAGTTTTCTTCTGTGTCTCATTAAATCAGGATCATAGCACATGTGATTTGATGCCCCTGTGTCTATGATCCAAACATTTCTACCAGATAAATGAAAATCATGTAATGCTGTGTATTTAGAAACAACATTACCTGCAAAGGCAAAGTTGGCAAATTCATCTCATATACCCTTATAAGCTGGCATATTTCCTTGTACAAGCTTAGCCAGATCTTACTGCAAGAGTTGCATCTGCATTACCAAACTCCCAAGATCTCTGTTTTGGAACAAGATGGAGTATCAAATGGTGTATCCGTAATTTCAGCAACGGAGTTGGCACTAGCCTTCTTTAAACCATTGCCTTTCTTCTTCTGTAACTCTTCATACCATTCTGGATACCCAAAAATCTTAAAACAAGTATCTTTCGTATGCCCCATATTATGGCAATGCTCACACTTCCTATCAGATTTTTTTCCATAGTCCTTTTTATTTCTAGATCTATCGTCTCCTCCTTTAGAGTTAAAAAACTTTAGCAAGCAAAGCCGTATCAACACTGTCAGTAGAAAACATCATATGCACGTCTCTCTGACTCTCTACTCTTAACACAATGCTGTAGGCTTTGTCAATGTCAGGTGCAGGGTCTAAATTTAAGATTTGACTCCTAACATTATCAAAGACGTTGTTCAAGCCCATGAGAAATTGGAGTAATTTAGAAGCATCTGCACGTTCTTTGAGTTTGGTGGTCATTCGCTGACAGTAAGCACAACCAATACACTCGCAGGTAGGCAAAGGCATGAGCCTTTCAAATTCATCACAACACTGACTAAACTTATTAAAATAATGTGTAATCAAATTATTACCTTGAGAAGTAGTACTCATTTCTCTCAGCACTTGATACATCTGTGGAGTATTACATACGCCAAATCGTTTTTCCATCACCTCCCATAGATGTTTGGCACTTGGAGAATACACGAAACTATCACCAAGATCTTTAGAGATAGAATTTCGAAGCTAGGATTTTATCATTGAATCCACTCTCTTCCACTTCCGGTGCTGAACAGAATCTACAGGTGGCTTCAACGTTCCATCTATGAAGCACAATTTATCCTTTGCCTCAAGAGAAGTTCAAATAGCTGTACTCCAACTAAAGTAGTTAGAACCAGTCAATGGCGTCGTCACAAGCGCCATACCTCAATGATCAAAAGCATCCAAGAAATATGGATCATCCTCTCTATCTGCCATTATCGAGCTTCAAGATCTCTACCCTTTGAAAAAATCGTTTGGCTCTGATACCATGAACAAACTGGTAACCGCTTATTAGAGAGCTTTTAGTTTGAAGTAAAAATTGTATATATTATGTCTCTCATTAACTGCAGTAGCTGGTATATATACATTAACAGATATATTAACAGTGCTACACTGACAAACTAAACAGCTAACTATACAACGACGTTACTTCTACAATCGAGCTTTAAGCCAACTAATTTTAATCAAGTTCAAGATTAACCAGCAAATTTGAAGTTTGTTTAAACCTTAAGTTTCAACAAAGATCTCTAAAATATCTAATAACATCCCTACTTATAATTTTTCAATCAATGTTTAAAAAATTGAATTAATTTCAATTTTATAATAAAAGTTTTGAATTGGTCAATTTTTTAGTTCAATTTTTTATTTTTTCTGTTCTATTTAGTTTAATAATCTTTGTTGTTAAAATTAAATAATTAATTAATTAATCAATCAATTTTTATAAATTATTTATTTTTATAAATTAAAATAAATGAATTAATTTTTATTTGATTGTCTCTTTTTTATTTAAATTTTAACTTTTCAAAAAATAATAACAGTCTTTTATCTTTTATTTTAATTTTATTTAATTTTTAATACTGTATAATTAAATATTTTTAAATTTTAAAGCATTTCTTTAGATTCGGACTCGTTGTCATTTATGAATAAAGTGCAAAGTTAGAAAAGAAACGTTAAAAAAGAGAAGTTAAACTGACCTCAAACTGGAACCATAGACAAAACTTATGACAAGGGCCCAAAAACCTTGGAAAAACCACTCCTTTTTTCTCTACTCAGCCTTCCAAATCGATTCAGCAGTAAACCGGCGATCAAATTGAGCTATCAACCAAAAGATGGGGACTCTTGGTAGAGCAATATACACCGTCGGATTCTGGATTCGGGAGACCGGTCAAGCTCTTGATCGTCTCGGTAGCCGCCTCCAAGGCAACTACTACTTTCAAGAGCAACGTAAGTATCTCATTTTTTTCTCCTAAACCCTAGTTCCCAATCTCATTTCTGAATCTAGATAATCTCCTCATTTTCTGTTCAACTAAATATGTTCTGTTGCTTTTACTGGGTGTTAGATTAGGGGTTTTGCTTAATTTAGATACCAGTTTGGAAATGGTGGAGTTTGCTGTCTATTAGTTAATGTTTCAGAGTTTTTGAATGTGGGTTTTGCTTAAATGGAGAAGGTTTTTTGGATTATGCAATTGTGGAAGATACTGTTTTTCTTTTGAAGACAATGGAGTAGTATCACTGTGTAAAGTTGGAGTCTTTGGTTAAGTAGCTCATCGGCTGGAGAGGAGAATGAAGTACGCCTCATAAGAATATGGATACCTTTTCCCTACAGATGTGTTTTTCCTGGTATGGGAAGAGCAAAACCATGAGGGCCTTGACCCGACGGGCAACCCAAAGTGGATAATATTTGTGGGCGGATGGCCTGGGCTATAACAAATAGTATCAGGGCCGGTTTCCAACTCGTTGTGCCAACAAGGACGCTGGATCCTAAGAGAGGTGGATTGTGAGATCACACATCGGCTGGAGAGGAGAACGAAGTACGCCTTATAAGCGTACGAATACCTCTTTCCTACAGACGCGTTTTTCCCAGTGCGGGAAGAGCAAAACCGTGAGGGTCTTGGCCCGATGAGCAATTCAAAGCGGACAATATCTGTGGACGGATGGTCTGGGCTGTTACTTCTTTGCTGCATTTTTTTACTTTATATTTTACTGGTTTCATATTAGATGATTATATTTTCTTTGTGCCTTTGTAGTTCGGACTATTTTTATTAGCTAATGTATTTTGAATTTTGCTAACATCGGTTATGGTTATAAAATTTTCAGTGTCTAGACACCGAACTCTAATGAACCTTTTTGACAAAGCTCCTGTGGTTGATAAGGATGCATTTGTGGCACCAAGTGCTTCAATCATTGGGGATGTTCAGGTGGGAAGAGCATCATCTATTTGGTATGGTTGTGTTTTAAGAGGTAATATTTATATGACTTCTTAGGCTCTATTGATATCATTAACTTGTGCTGATGGATTCATTCAGCTTGACCTGACGTAGGGAGAAACGTGAATGCCCTTACATTTACCATGATCATAATCTTAGCGAGTATATTTCTTTCTGCAATTCTAATGCATAAACTTGGGATGTATGCGCCAGAATACAAAAGTCTTAAGAATCTCAAGTTACTTTGAATTTTTTGACTGATTGGGTTAGTCATGGGAGATTGTTTTTATTAGAGAAACAAATTTCTAGCGCAGAAAGTTGTTATTAAAGTTCAATATCGTGTCAGTTGAATCGACAGAAATCTGCTCTCTATTTGAATTTTGTTTCGTTCCAGACGTGGAGTTTGTGTATGATTGAATTTTAATTGAAGTTTCAAGTTTCAAGTTTGAGTTTTTGTTCTTCTGCTGATTTTGTATTACTTTTTGGGTCTTATATTGGTTGAAATTTGATATAAAGGATGTTATATATCCTTCTTACCATATTCTTTCTCCTTAGGGAACCATCAATTTGTAGACTACGAGTTAGATTTCTTATTCCCTGATGTTGGTTTTTCCCTTGCACCTTGTACCATTTTCCTTGTTGGTTTTGAATGTTTCTCAATTTCTACCTGATATTTACTTATCCCATATCCAAATAAGTTGGAGAGAGTTCAAACTGCATATCTGTGTGTCGTCTATTTTGATCGACGGGGTGCACTTCTACTTGCCTGCTAAATGTATTCAACTGTAGGTTTCTCTGGAGGTGAAATGGAAGTTCGAGATTGACATTCTTTTAGTATTAATGCTTGTTACTTTCCCTGTCGTCACAAAAGTTGTTCTTGGTTTGTAGGTGATGTGAATAGCATTAGTGTCGGATCTGGCACTAACATACAGGACAACACGCTTGTGCATGTGGCAAAATCAAATCTTAGCGGAAAGGTGCTACCAACTATCATCGGGGACAATGTTACTGTAGGTGAGCAATGAGCAACTGGAAATGTTTTTTTTATTAATCAATCTGATGCATGTTTCTTTTCTGATCTATACTGATCTCAAAGTGGATCTCCGAAGGTCATAGTGCTGTTTTACATGGCTGTACGGTTGAGGATGAGGCTTTTGTCGGTATGGGCGCAACAATACTTGATGGTTCTGTTGTTGAGAAACATGGCATGGTTGCTGCAGGAGCCCTTGTGAGACAGAACACAAGGATCCCTGCTGGAGAGGTAAATCTGTTACTCTCTCTTCCCCACCACAACAAACAACGCCCTTCTGCAATCTCCAAACTGTTCTTCAGGAGGGTTTTCAACCATTCTTTTTGTTGTGGTGCTTTTCATTGTGCTTTACATATATAGAGTGATTAATCACCATGGTTTAGTAACAATTATTAGAAGTGCTTCAGAAATATTTAGAACAAAAGATATAGAAATAGCTACTTCTATATTTTCCCCCCAGAAATGGACTGCTCTCTATGACTGTTATAGGTAATAGTCTAATAGTTGTTAAATGAGTTTGCAGATCTATCAATCATCTGGAGTAGTTGAAGACAATTTTTATCCTACGATGTTCCTTATATGTCACTTTGCAATTCAGATCCTTTGCAGCCTAATCACTAAAGTGTGATTTGATAATCTAAAATTTTCAGGTGTGGGGAGGCAACCCGGCAAAGTTCCTAAGAAAGCTAACTGATGAAGAGATAGCCTTTATTTCTCAGTCAGCCACCAATTACTCCAATCTTGCACAGGTCCATGCAGCTGAGAATGCTAAACCTTTTGATGAAATCGAGTTTGAGAAAGTTCTTCGCAAGAAGTTTGCTCGACGAGATGAGGAATACGATTCGATGTTGGGTGTTGTTCGGGAAGTACCTCCTGAAATTACTCTTCCTGACAATATCCGACCAGATAAAGCCCCCAAGGAAAAATAAGGTTTTTCATGAGGTATTATTTCTTAATTTGAATCCTGAGATTTTACCTCCAGGAACATTTGTTGTTTTGTGCAAAAACATGGATAAGGGATCACTCTCTTTCCCAATAATACCAAACATGTTTAGCTGTAGAATCATTGATCCTTCTAAACTTTTGCGTCTACCCTTTCGGTTGATGTATGTCATGGCGAAACTTACCCTCAAAACCAACATATATTTTGATATTCTCCTGATCCTTGTGTCTGCTGTGTTAACTTTGCTATGATTTTGTTAATCCTATTGATACCATATTCAGATTTTAACCTCTAGCGACCGTCGCCTAGGCCGTGACTATGCAAGTACGTACGGGGATTGCATGCAGTATATAGGAAGTTGTTTTACTCATTTCTTGTATCCTTTGCCTGTACATAGTTCTGATGGGTGTATGTTACTTTTGAACTTGGTCGTTGAAGGTCACTTCTCTGAATCCATGCATAATGCTTAAGCTTTAGATACTGTTGTTGGTAAAGTACGTGCATTTCTTTGATGGCTTCTTGCTTCAGGATTCTCATCAGAATGCCATAGCTACAGCATCTTTATCCTTTGGCACAAATTATGCAATATGTTCCCTGGATTGTTACTTCCATCTTCCTGGGAATGCAAATGGATTCTCCTGTTTTTACTAAATAGAGAGCATAAGTCCGAGCAATTCGATCATATTATCAAGCCAACTGCAATCTTTTTTCGTTCATGAGGATCCCACCAGAGCTCGTGCTCTTTATATCATCCAAGGATTGATGGTTTTCAAGGGCAGTCCAAGATCGTTGGAAGCAACACAAAATTACATTTTTGGGAAGTGAAAATCCTAAAATTATAAGAATCCTCTTGATATCAAATTCTAACTCACAATATTATATCAATTCGTTAATTAATTTAGAAATTCAAATGAATACAGATGCATCATTGGTCATTCAATTTCATTTAAGATTAGGAATAAATACAATAGGTGTCCTTATTATTGGACTCTTGGCACAGTATAATTCCTTAATTTTAATACTTTTAACTCCTTAACTTTTAATACTTTTAAAATATTTATAATTCAACATAAATAATTTTTAGTGGACTGTAATACATTTAATCAATGTTTTAAAAATCGAACTGAAAATTAAATTGATAAGATAAGAGATTTAAGGTTTAAAAAGATAAATTAGAATTAGACCGTCATAAAATTAATTAAATAAAATTAAAGAATTTGAAATATGATTGAAAGAGATTATTTTTACTAATCAAAGAATTTGAAATTTAATTAAAAAAATTGTTAAATAAAAATTAATTGATTTATTTTAATTTACAAGAACTTATTAATTTATAAAAATTAATTGATAAACTATTTAATTTTTAACTAATAAGAGTTATTAAAATAAATCGAACTAAAAAGTTAAAAATAAAAAAATAACAGCTCAAAATTTTTACTATTGAACTGATTAAATCAGTTGAATTTTTAATATTTAAAAATCTTAAAAGATTTTAGAAAAATCGTGATTGAACAAAAAAAAAGGCCATAAAAATTACCAAAGTGGGGTTTAATTATTTTTATTAGTAAAGCTTTTTTTTGCACATCTTTTCTGAGAATAATTTTTCTACGAAGCGAGTTGACTGTTTAGTTGTCATTTAAAAAAGAGCTTTTTTTGAAAAAACTTAATATAATAAGCTGTTTGGTAACGTAAAAATAAAAAACACCTTTAATTTTAATTATATTTTTGTAATAAAAATTATTTATGCATATAAAAATTATTTAAAGTATATTAAACAATATGCAAAGCATAATATATTAATTATTACATAATTTTAAATCATATGAAACATAAATAAAAATATATCTAGCCAAATCTTTTATATGGATAAAATAAGTAAAACTAATATTAAAAATAAATATTAAAACATAAAAAATCAAATAATAATTTATAAATCTCAAAATAAATACTTAGTAAATAGTTAAATACATAATAAATTATGCATTTATTGTGAGTATTGTAAGAATTATGTGTAAAATATAAGGGCAAAAGGAACTCAAACATATGCTCATTAATTGATCTGAAAAATTTATCTGAAAAAGCTATTTGAGAGGTTTTTTTGACAAGTTTTAAATTTGAACTTCCTAAAAAAAACTGAATTTTAACTGTTAAAAACGTTATATCTATTTTTTTTTAGTTTACAACTTTTTTATTTTACAAATAAATGCATATTTTTCTTAAAAAGGTTTGGTGAACACATTTTTCTTAAAATGATTGGTGAGGGAGAAAATTGAATATTGAAATTCTAAAAGCTCATCCAATCTGTCGTTTAGTAAGATAGTCCGTTATAAATGGGACAAAATTTTCTGTTCAATATTATCATATCTTATTCTGTCTCATAAAATCTCAGTCATTTATTTTATGGGACTCAAGCGAAATCTATGTGGGACCTATATAAAACCCATATAAATAAATAAGTAAGATTCATAGGACAAAACACTATAATATTGGAGAGAGATCTGTACTCGTTATGAATACAATACAAGCCGAAGAGGCGAAAGCAACAAGCGCCACCACTCCAGAGTCCCAAAGGCCAACAACATGGGAGCAGAGGCCTTGCCCATCGCCAGCGAGATTCCCGCTCCTCCACCGCATTCTCCGGTCATATTGGGCGTCCAGCAGGCTGCTCTCGTCGACCACGTGGCTCCTGTTGACTGGTCTTTGCTTGATCAAATCCCCGGTGACCATGGCGGCTCTAGCCCTGTACTTACCAACAGCTTGTCTTTGAGCTAACTCATTTCTGTCGAGTTTCACTTGATTTTGGTTGCTTAGTCACCTGTGGGTATGCGTTAGTTTGCTCTGTTATGGTTGGAATTTGTCTTGTGTTAATGCGTCGTATCAAAGTCACACGTTATTGTCGACATGTTTAGCTGAATTTTGCTCTTACAATGGTGTTGCAGTCATTGTTAGTAATCAGTTCGAAACCTTTTCCTCTCCTCCTCTAATGAAAAAGATAAAAAGTTTTCTTTAACTCAATGCGTACGTACCTTTTTGGATCTATAATAAAGATGTTCCTTTTACGACTTGTATTTTGTAGGTAACGTTTCAAAAACTTGAGGAGATACTAAGTGAGGTGAATAATACATCACCATTGACGACGATTGCTGGTGGAAGTGTGGCTAATACCATTCGAGGATTGAGTGCTGGGTTTGGAGTCTTTTGTGGCCTTATTGGTGCTTATGCGGACGATGAACAAGGCAGGTTGTTTGTGGATACCATGAGCCGTAGGCCCGTAATGGAGTGAACGTGTCAGGACTGAGGCTGAAGGAGGGACACACTGCTCAGGTGATCTTTGTGTCACATAGACTTTGCGTGTTTTCTAACTACAACAGTTGATAAGTTTTGTGGTGAATGGCATGCAACAGTGTGTTTGCCTGGTGGATCCGCTGGGTAACCGGAGAATGCGTCCCTGCCTCTCAAGTGCTGTTCAAGTTCAGGTGCATGCTTTTGCTTACCTCTTTGTCACTTCTACTTTTGAGGTGTTTTACAACGGTTTTCAGATTGATATAACCCCATGCGACTTACTGAGCTTCTGTTTCTAAATTCCCTTCAGGCTGACGAAATAACCAGGGAGGATGTGAAGGGTTCTAAGGTTGGTGATCTTAAGCTGGAATTGATTTTGTTGCTAATTGTTTTTGTTTGATCCTATCAAAAGCAGTCTCTCTACCAGTTAAAAATAAGGCTGCGTACTATTGAACCTCTCTAAATCTCCGCATATAAGCAGAACTTTCATTGGGTTGTTGGTCTTGTTCTTGTTTGGTCCTGTTTTTACAATCATCCGTGCTTTCTTCTTGTCCATTTCTTTGGCTTGTTGTGGTTGAGTCAAGTGTACACAATCTAGTTGAATTAAATTTTACCTCAAGCTATCTATAAAAACTGATAAACACTCCTCTATGTTATGTTGTAGATGATTTGTTTTCGTTCTGTGTACTAAATGGTTAGTGAATTTTGTGGCAGTGGTTAGTGCTCAGATATGGAATATTCGACTTGGAAGTTATCCAAGCAGCCATTCGGATAGCAAAACAAGAGCATGTCTTGGTTTCAATGGATTTGGCTAGTTTTGAGGTTCCATATTCATCAATCCTTATGACTATCTCGCTTTCTTTTGTTCAAATTTAAGAAGGTTGTCTTCTTGTGTATCACCTATTTTGGGTTGATTTTCATCGTGTTTCGGCTAGGATTTCCGACATCGCAACATGTGTGCAAAATCGATGTCATTTTTGCATAACACCAGACTATTCCTTGTGTTTAGTATTTCACATAACCACAGGTTTCACAGCCAGCTCCTTGTGCAAACCGAGCACTGGGTCACCTTCCCGAGAAGCTGGTTGGGATCAAACCGCGATTTATCTCCCTCACACAATGTCGAGCGGGAGTGTGGGGGCGCCTAGGGTGGGCGTTCCACCTTTTGAGTCCAAGGTTTCACAGCCAGCTATCTGGCAATGATGTACTTACTTTGATTCGTTACCATTTTCCAGATGGTCAGGGACTTTAAATTACCCCTTCTACAACTACTGGAGTCAGGAGACATAGACCTCTGCTTTGCCAATGAAGACGAAGCAAGAGAGCTGATGAGGTACTACTATTCAGTCTCCTTATCCAATTTACACATCGAGTTTGTTGTCTCATACTGCTCGTAATTAGTGGTTGCTGATCTATCCTAAAAATGGTTGTAGTGGTGGAAAGAAAACTGACGCCAGGACTGCTGTAGAATTCTTGGCACAACGCTGCCAATGGGCAGTAGTGACTTTAGGTCCTGATGGTTGTATTGCGAAGCACGGAAAGGAGGTCAGTATCTATTTGATCCTGTCAAGCTTTATCCTCCATACTGGAAAAAGCTATGAACTTTGCAGGTGACCTAAATTTCTTCTTTCAAACTTTTTAAGTCGCCGGTGCGGATGTTCACATCTCTGTATTATCATCATGTCTGTTCTGTGCTTTCTCAGAATTCTTGTTTTCCCTTGATAGTTTTGTATTCTCTAAAGTATTGAGGCATCTTCAACCTCACGTTGTCAGATAATGTCTTACCATTGGTATCTTGTTTTGATACTCTCTTGAACTCGACAGACTGTTCGGGTTCCTGCAATTAGGGCAGCAAAGGCAATTGATGCTACAGGAGCAGGGGACCTCTTTGCAAGTGGTTTTCTGTATGGACTTGTGACGGGATTAACATTAAAGGAATGCTGCGAAGTGGGTGCATGTTGTGGAGCGTCTGTGATACGATCAACTGGGGGTGAGGTGACCCCTGAGAACTGGAAATGGGCGCGCAAGCAGATGCAGATCAAGATCAAGGGTGTTCCAATTCCTACTAGCCACAATTGATAAAGAATGAACCTGGCCTCAAAACATTGTTAGACAATGGAAAATGATGGAACCTTTCGAGTATGAATAAGACCTTTCGCATGTTTACCAAACCCTTTATACAATATGCTTTAACCATAATCACAAATGGCCAAGAAAAGTATAAATCTTCAGTCAAAGCTTAAATGGAAACACGTTATTTACCAATGAAAGCAGAAGCTCTGTTGACCTGCATTCACATACTCTCGTCGCAGGCAACTGCGAACATAATCACTTGTAAAAGCAAGTTCATCCAAAAGCCACATTCATAGTGCAGCAGTAAAAGGTTATTCACAGGTAGTTATATCAAGCTGCAGGCCTACCAATTACCTATTCAATAATGATCAGTCCATGCTCGTTGAATATTTCAACAAGTACCGAACACTGGCCAATTTCAGACAAATACCCGTCTAAGATATGTATCTTCATTATGATCAAGTTAAGTAATTTTGGTCCGCGAGTATATGAGAAGCTAACATCACAGGTTCAAAATGATAGCTGGCTGATGCGACATGGTTTAAGTTAAGAAGGATAAAGGAAATATAGGAAAAAAAGCAGTCCTCACCCAGGCTTTGTTTTCCAATTAAAATTTGCAAACATATGCCATAACACATCATCTGAAAACTAGGGACATGGGTGCAATCCATACTTTCTCATCCTCACATCTCCATGGGAGCCACTCCCTGATCAGTAGGACCCTGGTCAGCGCCTGCAGCCTGATCGGCAGCGGCGGCACCACTCTGCTCATCAGCAGTAGCATCTGGCTCCCCAGCTGGACCCTCTGCTTCTTTGACAATCTCAAATGCATCAATCAACTTTTGTACAGTTTCTTGATCTAATATATGAAATGCCTCCCCAACTCCCAACACAGCAACTGTACAAATGGAGCTCTTCAGGGTTTCTCCTTGCAAGGTTTCCCTAACAGCAATGAGAGCATCCTTAATCAGATCATCCCGTGAAGAGTCCACAAAGTTCTCAAATCTGCGTTCCAAGTATGTCTTTGCTGCTTGCGATCTGGATCCAATGGCAAAGGCCTGATATTCAAAGTAGTTCCCACTTGGGCAGTTATAGTAGAGGTGAGCTCCGGATTCATCTAGTCCACCCACAAGCAAGCCAACACCATAAGGCCGTTTCCAGGACCGTTGGGTGCAGACCTGCAAATAAAATATGTAAATGAAATGCAACTAGATCTATTCTCCACACATGACAGGAGAACACCACCAATGGCTTAATTTCATACTAATGCACAAATATCCAATCTCATTACTAAAGACAATAGCAGATTCAACGCAAACAGATAAAAGAAAAGAATAACTCGGTGACGTGATTTGAAACTTATTACATATAAACTTGTAAAAAAGTGATCAATGATATCAACATGTAATTAAAACTCAAACTAATTTTTGGTAAATAAAACAAACTAATTTGTTGTAAACATGCCAAAAGATTGTGCTCTGGCTGTCAAACTTTAAATTAACAGAATTAGGCACTAAAATGAACAAGCTTTCGTAGTTGAGCCTGAGAGTTGCTTAAAATGACAAATAACAACCATTGGCTTGTTCAATAATTTTATCTCCTTGACATGCCATAAAGAGTAGGAAATTTATAAAAACACTTCAGAGAGGTGCAGGATTGGGTCAGTTGAGTATTAGAAGATTATTTCTCTCTTTGCTGAGATTTTCTACTGACCATACCATAGCAAATAAGGACAGCTGCTTATGTGTCCAATGATGGCAAGTGAGCATAGACTGTACATAACAAGAAAATCACCTAAGCTAAATGAACATGAAAACCAGAAGTATACAAGCTACAATACGAGTTAAATGTGTTTTCGAGAGAAAGACTAGGGATGACAATGTGAATGGAACCATATCTATGGTTGATAGTTTTTGGTAGCCATTGTCATCGCACAGACAACTGGAAGGAAGATAAACAATAATACGGTAAAAAAAACAAAGTTTTCAGTTGGGCAACTGGCTTCTTACACGAGAAAGTTTTGAAATTTCCCTAACACGGAGTAAGAGCTAGAGTGACATGAAGAATTTTGAGTCATGCGTAGAAGCTCCACTTGAAACCTACTCATATATTACCAGGATTGCAGAGTGATCATGGAGACAGAAATCAAATTATCAATTTTTTATTTCAACTTAGCGTTTATATCATACTAGTACCTACACAACCACTGAAGATCAGACAACACAATCAACATAGCCGAAAGAGTAATGCGGAAGCAAGTGTTATATCAGACGAATTGGTTACTTGAGAAATTCAAGTTAAAGCGAAGGTCAATGTTTTTGGATTATGACTCTATATTATAGTCCAAAATACTTGGCGTCGCTTGACGAGAATTCAACATAGAGTACTAAATTCAATCCCTAAGCCCATCTCCTCAGCAGCACACAAATTAGGGTTTACAAATAAAACCTGAGCCTTATCAGCGAGTTGAACCACAAGGCGACCAACAGGGAGCGGAGACTCGTAGGTATAACTGTAATTAATGCATTCAGATCGCATATAACGCGACAAAACACGACCGTCGGCGGTGAGACCGGCGATGGCGACGCCGATGTGGTCGTCGACCTTGAAGATCTTACGCTGGTGAGAGGAGAGCTCGGAGTTAGCTTTGTTAACGCACGCGAGAACCACGTGAGTTTTAGATCGGAGGCCGATGGCGGCAGAGCCCTGCTTGACGGCCTCCATGGCGTATTCCACCTGAAAGAGCCTGCCGGCGGGGCTCCAAGTGGTCACATCAGTGTCGTACTGGTTTCTGAACATTGTTCTTTAGCAATCTGTCTTTCTCTCAGGAGACGTCACCGTTTTGTGGTTCTTCGCCGGAGGAACTGAACCGAACTATATCTATACGACTTTTAGGGCCTGTTTGGTTGGATGTTAATTAATGGAATGGAATGGAATGGAAGGGAAGGGAATGGAAGGGTTTATAATGGAATGGAATGTAATATAGTAAAAAGTTGTTTGGCAAGGATGGAAGTGTTTAT